>CAAKHF010008980.1:0-12039 GCA_901007745.1 Hippocampus kuda
CTGTTTTGATGCATTATTTTCAATTTTTGTAGTTTCATTTAAGTACAGTAATAGTTAATTTACGTTTTTCAGAGGCGGTCATGAACACCTCTCAAGTTGAACGGACGCCTCTCGAGTTGAATGGAAGGAGCGTATGACCATCTATTGGAGGCATTGTAGATTGCGCCTTATAATATGAAGCGTTCAATGTATGAAAAAAAAATTACAAAATACCCATTCATTGAAGGTGCGCCTCATAATCCAGTGCGTCTTTTAGTGCGGAAAATACGGTATTCTCTGACCCCAGATATTCCTCTCTGTAGCGCCTGTTGTCGTACACCACAATTTTGTACTTAAAACAAATTCTCAGTATGTTTCTAAAAAAAATGGTTTTGTGTCGATCATTTTGATGTGATGATTTTAAAAGTAGCTCGCATGCCAAAAAATGGTGAGCACTCCTGCTTTACGATGTTTTGTTCCCGCTCATTTGTATGCCTGACAGTGAGTCTTATCTTTACAATATATAATGTGCTGTAATACTATGTAAATACATTTGATAAACACGTTGGCCATCCGAATACCAGTATTTTCCACTACACTCCAGGGAAACGTAATACAAAAGAGTAACATAATCGTAAAAAAAATTGTTGATTCTAAATTCTGATTGGATTTACAATACAATACAATACGTGCTGATTTATATAGCGCTTTCACAACAGCGGCAGCTGTAACAAAGCGCTTAACAAAGCAGTTAACATAAAGTGAAATAATAAACACAACACATAACATAAAAAATGGACAGTCATGCAGTCCTAACCACTTTTCCGGCACACGCTTTGTTGTTTGAAGCAGTTTGAGATGAAAGAGGAGAGAATCAAAGTGTCCTTTTCACCAGTGGATCAGACGTCATGCTCAAAATGTGCACACGTTGGCTACAAGCTAAGTTTCAAAGTCAACAAGCTGTAGCATCCATTGACGAAAAAAGAGATTGGTTCACTTCTCCTGTCCCATGGAAATCCATTTCAATTCCAAGCGGCGACTCTCGGTTCCAAATATGCGTCGGCGCTCTGCGCCAACGCTCCTCTCTCCTCATCCTCAACTTCAGCAGCCATCCATCCAGCTGCACCAAAGCCGACTGTCCAACAGCGCCGACAGCTCCACTGAACAAAACGGGGTTGTGAAAAATGCTGCCCATTACAGGCGCAAAAAACACAAGCGCCCCAAGTCTGTCCAGCACCGACAGTCAATGGCGCCGACATTCCTCCCAATCAAAATCTGTGCTGGTACAGGCGTGCTGCCGAGAAGGCGCAACCACCAAGCACAGATACTTCTCGTTTGACGAATGTCGTGGCCAAAAAACACTGAAAACAGTCCATATCAGGTCCACACGATGAAACAACAAACAACATGTGACAAAACAAAAGACAAAAACAACAAAAAAGCAAGGCTCTTGAAGAGCACTTGCAGAAGGCTGCCTACTCGGGTGCCATCTTGGAAAAAAAAACAAAACGTTTTATTACTTTAAAAAGTCCCCACCCACATTGGCTGATGAATGAAAAGGTCATTTTCTTAATTGTCCAAGACGACAAAATGTCCATGATTGCCTAAAACTATTTTAAATATGAACTCGTCAGACCACAGTACATGTTTCCACTTTCCATCATTCTATTTCAGATGAGCTTCGGCCAAGAGAAGCGAGTGGCATTTATTAGTGTTGTTGACATATGGCTTTTGCTTTAAATAATAACTTTTATTTGTATTGTATTGTATATGTAATGCATATTTTTGGTAGCAACAAGCAATGTACACTGACTGATGTACAATGATTTTTATCCATGACACAATAATGAAAGCTTTTATACAGGGTCGCATGAGGGGCTGAAGGTCACGGGCTTTTAGTGTTCGTTTGGGCCTCGCTGCTTCTGTGCAGAGATTTCTCCAGATTTTCTGATGATATTTCCTTTTGATGATACTATGAAGAGAAAATGATGAAATCCTTTGTATCCTTTGCAAGTGTACATTGAGAAACATTGTTCTTAAACTCTTGGACTATTCGCTCATGCCTTTCCTGTAAACAACCGAGTCTTTCAGGATGCCCCATTTAGATCAAACTCTGTCATGCACCTATTTTGAATTCAAGGGCACTTCTCAACTTTTCCAGACTTTTTTGAAATGTGTTGCAGGTATCAAATTCAATATGAGAGAATATTTGCAAAAAATATAACAATAATAATAATGATAATGATAATAATAATAATATGTGACTTAATTTTAAATGAATATTTCTTATCCATCCAGTCTGTTAATCTTTGCAGCTTTAGTGCAAGGGAATAACAATAAAACTCATTTTCTATTGCTGTGAGTGCCTCCTTGCTCATATCCAGTCAAATCTTCCTTTCTTTTCCAAAGGCTTCAATCATCTGCTAGATGTTGCTATATTTTAGTCCTGCATAAGCACAACTGAAAATTATATTCAGTACTTGGCATACTTTTCCGTACCAGCTAAGCATGAGTTTGGCAGATCATTTTGTACATCGCTGAACTCATGTACCGTATTTTCACGACCATTCGGCGCACCGAATTGTTGGGTGCAGTCTCACTAACGGGTGCTTTTTCTGTATTTTACACATAGACAAAACGCACTGTATTATTGAGCGCAGTTTTACAGTGGTAAAACATACATACGCCAGTTTAAACATACGGCATGCGTGCACGCACGCTAAAAACACGTTAGCTTGAAGCATACGGTAGCATGCTAAGACAAACGGATACACGCTAAAAACACGTTTTTAAAAAGGCAACGGAAGCAAAACTGAGTTCGGTTGCATTTTATTTAGCCATCTTACAATGTACTCACGTTGTTCGATCAATCATCACCCAGAAATCAATCAAAGTCCTCATCTTCTGTATCAGAATTGAACAATTGTGCAAGTACCGGTAATGCATCAAAAACGCCGGGTTCCCTCCCGTTGTCAGAGTCACTCTCATTGCCATGTGGCTCCACAGAAATGATGCCGGCTTTGCCAAAAGCTCGAACAACAGTGCAAGCAGACACGTTCGTCCAAGCACCGATGCATTCTTTGACCTTAAATTCTCTTGCGGCTGCTCGATTCCCATGTTTCTCCGCATAACCGATGGCTCGAAGTTTGAACTGAGCTTCGTAGGCGTGTCTCTTTGTAGAATTCATTTTCGGGGGTTCTTAGAAACCAAAACCAAAGTTGTTTTGCAATAATGCACATACCTACACTTAATACAGGTGCTGGTACCTGCTAGGAGCGTGCCTTTAGCGTCCACTTACACGCCCACCCTTCACTCATTGGCGGACTTCTTCACCGCATGCCTGTCCTCACTCACGTCCGCTCTCTCTCTCTCTCTCTCTCTCTCTCTCTCTCTCTCTCTCTCTCTCTCTCGCTCTCTCTATAGATATACACGCCCACCCTTCACTGATTGGCCGACTTCTTCGCCGCATGCCTGTCCTCACTCACTTCCGCCTTTTCTCTATATAAACAGCGTGTCGGTTCCCAGTCAGGTTTTGGAACTCAGCACATACACAAGACGCTCCACATTATAAGGCGTGCTGTCCACTTTGGAGAAAATTTAAGACTTTTAATGGTGCCTTATAGTTGTGAAAATACGGTACATTAAAACATGTTGGTGGCATTCTTTCAATGTACATCATCCATCCATTTTCTGGAGGGCTTATCCTGTTCAGGGTTGCAAGGAGCTAGAACCTATCACGGATGACTTTGGGGTGAAAGACAGACCACATTTTGCATCATTTTCTTGTGTTCTATGAGAAAATCTTTGTTGTGTTGTGATTTGTCTGAAAGGAGGGCACGGGAGGGGAGCTTGAATATATCTTTCTTATGGTTCTAAATGGTGAAATGCAACGTGCATGTGCATGTGTGTGAGTGACTGTTGGAGAGAGATGTAAAGGCAAATGTGCCATATTACGAGATGAACCAAAACACTGCAAGTGCATAACTGCAGGCCAGTAGCTACCTTTCATCTACTCATTCAACTGATGACAAGCTCTTTTTTTTTTCTCTGTGCTTCTCCTCTTCCACCTCCACCCTTTGGGTACATCTTTATTTTGCACCCGCACATAAAGCATTAACCAAGCATGTAAAGCCATTGGCAGCTTTTTTATCGATATAAACACGTTCTCTTTCAGTCAATGATGTCATTTTACAATAAAGTAAACTTGCCTTAAGTTAAAAAAAAAGTAAGGCATTACCTGAAAATGTATTCTGTATATTTCATTGTGACTATAAATATCTTTCACATAAATTATATGAAAAAAGAAATAAACAATGTGATGCCGACTAGCAGTGCATTTGCTAATCCTGGTAAATCAAGCTACTTTTTGAAACTCCTCAAAAACCGACAAGCACCAGATGCATTTGAGTGCAGCTACCATCAACGCGATTGAAGCCAAACGCGAGCCCCTATTTCATTACAAAGTCGTTCCTCAAACATGTCTGCAAGCGTTATTTCTGAAAATGCACTGTTCATGTCAGTCAAAGGGAGTCGCCAACTGATTGAGATCAGATTTGCTGTGTTTTTCTTGTCTTTTTTCACATTCAAAAACAACATATCCGTACTGTTCACCCATGACTTGAGTTAGGAAAAGGGACAAACATGAGGGGTTTTTTTTCCATCTTAAAACATTGTACCAGTAGATAACGTCAAAAAAAAAAAAAAAAAATAGGCAACAGTTTTAAAAAGCTATACTGTGTGTGTGGTGCAGTTATTAATGTTTGGGATTTTTTTTCAACATGTGTTTTTTTTATTTTTTTTTTTCACTGACTTCGAAAGTAAATGTCAACTCACAATTTTTTAAAAATTTTTGCAATAATACCTTCTATGTGTCCCCACTAGTTAAAAGCATGGTATACTGATTAAAATTGGCTTTATGGAATATGAATTCAGCAGAAAAATCTAACCGCTTCTAACCATCTCAGTGCCATTTTGCCTTTTGCTGTCATTTGTTGTTGACTGAAAACAACACGACAGTGTCTCAGGGCTCACGTAACGACTGTCACTGCTCACTTTCGTTCTGGGTTTGGTCATGTGACGCTTGCAGACTGACCCTTGCTGCCATGCTGCCTTGGGTTTCATCTTCAGTGGATGAGAAGAATGCTCCATTTGGGTGAGATCATTGAACTGCTTTGGCGATTGAAATGTTCATCCATCCATCCTTTTTCCGATCCGCTTGATCCTCACAAGGATCGCGGGGGTGCTGGAGCCTCTCCCAGCAGTCTTCAGGGAGTAGGCGAGGAACACCCTGAATCGGTTCCCAGCCAATCGCAAGGTACACAGAAACGAGCAACCATCTACACCCATTTTCCTAGGGACAATTTAGAGTGTTGAATCAGCCTGCATGCATGTTTTTGGAATGTGGGAGAAAACCCACACAAGCCCGGGGAGAACATGCAAACTCCACACAGGGATGCCGGAGCTGGAATTGAACCCGATACCTCTGCACTGTGAGACCAACGCGCTAACCAGTTGACCACCAGGCCGCCGATTGAAATGTTCCATACCTTCAAAAAGTCTTGTGTTGCTTTTGCAAGTTTTTGTTCAGGGCTACTCTAAAATGTCAGTGCCTTCAAATCAGTTTCATAGGTTTGAACTAGATGTGAGCAGACAGTTTTGTCCAATATACCTCACAGATGGATTACATACTTCTGGTAAGAGTCAGATCATTGCTCAACAGCGAGCTTTTGGATTGATAGTCACATGCAATAACTCCAATCTGCCATGTTTGAAATCTGATGTGATAAGCTTTTGGCATATCATTCTCTTCCATTATTCTGGTATTACCTCAGTTTCTGCCCAAATAATTGCATTTCATAACATGTTGATTGCTGAATCATCAAAGACCGAGTTACAACAAAAAGTTGCCCAAGATACACGAAAGCTCCGTTAAGATCATAACAAGGTCAACCACCTTGAAACTCTCCATGTGAAAAAGACAGGAATCAGATAATTGGGGAGTTTCAAAGTCGTGATCCATCAGCTCGTGGCTCAATCGATGGCATACAGTAAGACAGATAGTGAGAAAAAAACAGAATTGCAACACGGAAATTATAGAGGAGGAGTTAGGGTTACCAACCGTCCCGCGTAGTACATGCTCGTACAACGTTTGAAGCTCAATCCACACATCACACAAATTGAGGCCGTGTCCCACAAAATCAATGCTTGCTCTCGTAACAAACTTGGTCAAGATAAAATAACAAGATAAGATAACAAACTTGGTCGCCCGAGGAAACCAAATTAATATTTGACAGTTCGGCACAGCTCTGTCGCCGCACCCACACCTCAATTGAACAGCTGACTCGGGTGAGAGGTTGCTGTTTACAGCATGCTGGCACATGAGCATGTGAGTTTATGAAGTCGAAAATGGAGAAAGAAACTTAACGTTAGGAAGTCAGCGACTAAAAAGAGAAGACATGCTCAGGAAAATAAGGAAAATCAGTGTTTGTGGATAGCAGTGGTCAAGGTGGGATACTGAGAGGGCTCTTGGTGACCTTTGCAAAGGTATTGTTTTCAATCGGATATGGAGAGGAATGTGAGGTCAAACGGCTTACGGAACCACGGCTCTGTTGATGAGTGAAGTGGCATATTATTGTGCCTTCAAAGTGCATCAGGTGTGCTGTGGGAAATTATCCCAAATCAGTTATTCGAATGAAAAAGTATTGATTTTATAATTTAAAAAAATGTTTATATTAATGTATCTATTTCAACCACCCATTGTTAAAGGAAGAACAATCAAATGTTCTTCCATCAGATGGCAGAAGGTACATAATTAACCTGTGTAGGCTTTTTATTTATTTATTTTATTTTTGTGAATCGTTTTCTCAGTAGTGTGCCGTGAGGTTTTTTTTTCTTCTGAAATATGGTCCATGGCTCAATAAAAGTTGGGAAACACTGCAGTCCTGAATCCCCAGACTCATTTGTATGTTAAAATGTACTCAAAATGATTTTAACTTCTTTTCCTTATCGGCCTATTCATGCGCAGACATCATCATATGTTTAGGGCACTGTCAATATACCATGTAAGGCGGCAGTCCCCAACCCCGGGCCGCGGACCGATAATGGTCCGTGGGTCATTTTGTAGCAGGCCACATAGAAAGTGTCAGGGTTCGAACGAACCGAATAAAGTTTTGGGATGCCAGAATAGTAGACGCCAGACAAAACTCCGTAACAAAAAAAAATACTTATTAATACAAAAACGCACCGACAAAGTAGAAACATGAAGCGCTGGTCAAATAAGGACCAGGAAAAGACAAACGATATGATAACCAAAAGCACTTGCAAAAAGGCAAGGAAGAAATTAACCCAAGACTACAAAACTAAATGCAAAGAACCCAATTCATGTAAGCAATGAACAAATAACAAAAACAAAAACTATACTTACAAAACATAGAACCCAGAGAACCAGAACAAACACGACAAGAGTGAGAGGTCGAGAAATGAACACTTGAGCAATGGCAGTAGCAAAGTCAAACAATTCTCCGACAACCAGCAGACAGTTTGTGAGTCCCAGGACTCCTCCTGGCGGCTCACCCGGTTTCGATGGGTAGGAAGAGTGGAAGGTACGGAGAAGGGACGGGTCCAAGATCAAGGAGCGGGGGACCCACTGCTGATCCTCCGGTCCGTAGCCCTCAAAGTCGACCAGGCACTGGACATCCCTACCCCTGAGCCTAGAGTCCAAGATCTCCCTCACCGTGTACACAGGGTCACTGTCGATAACTTGCGGAGGAGCGGGAGGAGGAGCCAGGGGACTGGTGGCCACAGGCTTGAGCAGGGAAACGTGGAAGACGGGATGGACCTTCATGGTCGGTGGCAGCTGGAGCTTGACAGAGACGGGGTTAATGACAACTTCCACCTCGAACGGTCCCGTGAAGCGCAGCCCCATCTTCCTCGAAGTGCCGGGCGTCGTCGACGATCCGCAATCTACCGGTTTATGGACGCGGTATGAGACAGAGCCTCTCTGGTCTCCCTCCACACGCGATGGGCCCATTTTAGATGGAGCTGTACCGACAGGACTTCCACCTGCCCCTCCTGAGATGGGAAAAGCTGAGGCTGATAGCCATAAGCAGACAGGAAGGGAGCCCGGCCGGTGGCTGACGAGACGAGGGTGTTATGCACGTACTCCACCCAAGGCAGGTGGACGGCCCAAGATAAGATAAGATAAGAAAACCTTTATTAGTCTCGCAATGGAGAAATTCCCAATTGCGAGACTAATAAAGGTGGACGGCCCAAGATGAGGGACGGTGGAGACACACACATTGTAGAGCCGCCTCCAGGTCCTGGTTCATTCGTTCCGTCTGTCCGTTGGACTGTGGGTGCTAACCAGACGATAGGCTTGCTATGGCCCCCATGGCACGACAGAATCGCTTCCACACCCTGGAAATGGATTGGGGAATCCCGGTCCGACATAATGTCCAACAGGATCCCATGGAGACGGAAGACGTGGCTGATGAGGAGGTCGGCGGTCTCCACGGCGGACGGCAGCTTGGACAACTGAACAAAATGAGCAGTCTTAGAGAAGCGGTCCACAATGGTGAGGATGACAGACTTTCCCCGGGAAGGAGGGAGGTCCAGTGACAAAGTCCATGGAGATATGGGACCAAGGTCGAGGTGGAACTGGTAGCAACCTTGCCAGTGGTCGGTGTGATGCCTGACTGCACGTGCAGGTGGAGTAGACCTTGATGTAGTCTAAGATATCCTTCCTAAGCTCCAAAACCGCTGAGTGATGAGATGGAAGGTCCGGCTTACCCCGGGATGGCAAGCCACCTTAGACGTGTGTCCCCACTGCAACACTGCCGAATGCAGCCATGGGGGCACAAATAACTTCTCGGCGGGACATCCAGCCGGGACACAAATAACTTCTCGACGGGAGATCCAACCGGGACTTGGGTTCCTCCTTGAGCGTCCAGGATTTTCCGCTCGATCTCCCACCTCAGCGCCCCAATGATGCAGTGGTCTGGTAGGATGCTCTTTGGTTCGTCGCTCTCCTCCGTGGGGTCATGAATCCGGGACAGGGCATCAGGTTTCACATTCTTGGAACCAGGACAATAGGTGAGCGAGAAATTAAATCGTGTGAATAGTAATGCCCACCGGGCTTGACGTGAGTTCAGTCTCTTGGCCGAACGAATGTATGCGAGGTTTTTGTAGTCGGTGTACACGGTGAATGGCTCCTTGGTTCCCTCGAGCCAGTGTCTCCATTCTTGTAGGGCGAGAACAATGGCCAACAGTTCCCGATTTCCGACGTTGGAGTTGACTTCTGCAGAACTGAGACGACGTGAAAAGAAGGCACAACGGTGGATTCGCTGGTCAACTGGAGAAGGCTGGGACAATACAACCCCCACTCCTGAATCCGAACCGTCCACTTCTACCACAAAAGGAATATTAGGGTTAGGATGTTGTAAGACGGGTGGCTTCGTGAAGGCCTTACTTAACTCAGTAAATGCTCTTTCGGCTTCTCAATCCCACCTAAAGAGGACTTTGACGGAGGTTAACCGGATTAATGGAAGTGCTCTCTGGCTGTAATTTCTAATGAAGCAGCGGTAGAAATTAGCGAACCCCCAAAAACGTAACTGTTTCCTAGTGGTAGGTGTCAGCCATTCGACCACCGCTTTAACCTTGGTGGGGTCAGCTGTCAGCTGACCCTTCTCAATTATGAACCCCAGGAAGGAAATAGAATCGACATGAAACTCACATTTTTCCGATTTGACAAAGAGACAATTCCCCATGAGTCGTTGCGAAATGAATTGGACGTGGTGTTGGTGTTCCTTTAGCGTCCGTGAGAAAATCAAGATATCATCCAGGTAAACAAAACAAAATACCTTCAATAAATCTCTCAACACGCCATTGATAAAACTCTGAAAAACAGCGGGAGCATTGGTTAACCCAAAAAGCATGACTAAATATTCAAAATGTCCTAAGGGTGTCTTGAAGGCCGTCTTCCACTCATCCCCTTCCCGAATGCAGACCAAATGGTAAGCACTGCGTAAATCCAATTTAGAGAAGATAGTCGCGGAGTGTAGACGGGCAAAATCGGAATCTAGCAAAGGAAGTGGATACTTGTTTTTAATGTTTATCTCATTAAGGCCACGATAATCTACGCAAAGTCGTAACGATTTATCCTTTTCGATAAAGAAAAATCAGACCTGCTGTGAGTGAACTAAAGGTAAGATCTTAAGCCCGAGCCCGACCCGACCCAAATTTCGGTTCGGGCCTAAAAAGTCGATCATTGCTTCGGGTTCGGGTCGAGCCGGGCTTCTGTCTTGCTGACTTTTTAAAATTAATATATGTTTGGTGTGCTGAGGCGTTGGGAGGCCGTGAATAGTTTTGGCCACGAGAGACCATGGTTTGCAAAAAAACATAAGTCGCCTCATCACAATACATACAATACTAAACTCTTGCGATGACAATTCAAAGAACTCCTTCCTGTCTCTGTCTATTATCCACCCATCATTGTTCTTTGTCTCTCTGCTTCTCTCTTCTTAAAGTGCCGCTCTAGATTCTTAAGGACGTACTGCTGCTGTGGTTAATGGCCCAATTTTGAACCCGTCAAAATGACGGATGGCCTTAAATTTTTCCCGTCAACTCTTAAAAAAAATCCATCAATGATGGAAAATTGTCGGTTAATATACCCTCTGCAGAAACAGAAATATAAAAGATGTAAATGTTTGTACAGTCTTGTTTAACTTAGATTTCGTTACAAAAGACAGGCTTTAATTTTTTATCATAAAATCACCTATCCTTCTCCCAAGTCCTCACAAATAAAATATGAAATTTTGGGAAAGAACAAATAACTTGCATTACTTCCGTTTTATTTATTTCGGAATCTGAAAGTTATTTTATTTTGAAAAATTACCAGATTCTCTGTTCCATCCTTTTACAGTATGTCACTCTCGTCCCAGGTCAAGACGTCCTTCTCGCTCACGTGACAGGTTACCGCTAAAATGAAACCCAGGAGCTAGCAAAATGAGTAAAAAACAAACATCTTTGGGAAGGGGAAAAGGCCCAGGCAGGAGACAGGAGAGGGGCCTACGACTTTCATGAAAAAGGAGGCTACATTTAACAGACAGTATCATGAGTCCTACTTAAAATACGGATTTATCTCGACGAGAGATTGCCACGCACCAAGCCCACTCTGCATATGTGACGATGGTGAGTCGTAATTTTCATGCACTTTGTGTCTTATTTTGAAGGCACGTTTAAACACTACCATAGCGAGCAGAGAGTGTTGGGGCCAGATAGTAAGATAAGATAAGATAAGAAAACCTTTATTAGTCTCGCAATGGAGAAATTCCCATTTCACAGCAGCAAAGTTATGAAAGGAAGAAGTAGAACAACAAAATATAGGAGCTGCTGGAAAGGCAGCCACTCACGGCGCCATTTTGAAGTCAAAATAACAAAAATAACACAACACAACACAATACATAGGACACAAGACAGTCGTGCAACCACTTTTCTGCATACACTTTGTTGTCTGAAGCAGTTATAGATGAAAAAGGAGAGGATCAAAGTGTCCTTTCACCAGTGGATCAGAGACGTCATGCTGAAAATGTGCACACATCTGCTACAAGCTAAGTTTTGAAAGCAAACATGAAGCTGTAGCGTCCATTGACGAAAAAGAGATCGGTTCACATCTCCTGTCCCATGTAAATCCACTTCAATTCCAAGCCGTGACTCCCAGTTCCACATCCGCATCGGCGCTCCGCGCTAACACTCCTTTCTTCTCATCGTCGGCTCCTCAAGCCTTGCATCCATCCAGCCGCAGACCGTTCAACAGCACCGATCTCTCCGCTGAACAAAGCGGGGTTGTGAAAAATGCTGCCCATTACAGGCGCAAAGACACAAGTGCTCCGGGACTGTCCAGCAACGACAGTCAAATGGCGCCGACATTCCTCCCAGGCAAAAACAGTGCTGGTATACCCATGCTGCCGAGAAGGCGCAACCACCAAGCACAGAGTCTCCTCCTTGATGAATGTTGTGGCCAAAAAATGCTGAAAAAGGTCCACATCAGGTCCACACGACGTA
>CAAKHF010008981.1:8351-19217 GCA_901007745.1 Hippocampus kuda
AGGGCTCCAGTTAGCGTAAGGTTTTTAGCCTCTGAGAGCTAACTATGGCCATCGAGGACTACGAAGCGTCCCGTGGCTAGCTTAAAAGTTCATTGCGTGACATCAGCTGAGCAACGCTGTCTTGGGTGGCAATCGAGGGGAGGTCGAGTTAGAGACAGTGAGATAGTGGAGAGAAAAGCCACCGGGCCCAGAAAGTATCTGTTATTGTTAGATTCAGAAGCAGCATGAACGTTGCATTTCTAAAATGGCTACAAAACGGACCTTTGGATGTCAAGCAGCTAAGACAAGAAGCGCTCTGACGCTGGAAGAGAGGGTAAAAGTGATCAAAATGAAAGACGGAGGAAGCAAAATAAAAGACATTATCTAAGAAATTGATGTAAGTGAAAGTGAATGCTGATCGTAAATTTCGCAATTTCTTTCTCTTTTTTCTTTCTACACTAACTATATGAAGTGTCAAATAAGTGAGTGCTCATACTTATGCACGAGTGGAATAAAAATAAAGAGTACACATACGATTGTGTGTGCGTGTACACATACATTTGTGTGTGTGTGTGTGTGTGTGTGTGTGTGTGTGTGTGTGTGTGTGTGTGTGTGTGTGTGTGTGTGTGTGTGCGCGTGTGTGTGTTTACATCTGAGATCAAATTTGCAACAGTGAAAAACCCCGTTGTGAAAAATTTCTTGCTGCAAACATGATTTCGTTGGCGAGGAGTTTCATTGTATATATAAGGGGAATTAACTCGATGAGCTCTGCTAGGCACACTTTCAATTACATATTGCAGTAACCATGAACCATCAAAAAGTTCAATTATTTTGTGTTTTTGTATACAAAGTACATACATTCATGAGTTTGACGAAATGAATGTTTCATCCTCCCATCTTAGAATTCTATACAATTCTTTTATTTTGTTAGTGTATTTTCAGTTCAATTGTCTGTAGTTTGTCGTTATGCTCACCCAGCATGTAATTTTCAAGTGCAACATTTTGTAGTAATTTCACATTTTCCTTTTTTTTTTTAATTTTATTTTTTTAATAGCAAAGCATCTAATGCTTTCTTTCTTGCAGGTATGGAACACTTTTAGATCTGGGGGAGAAACGCAAGGACATGCTGGAGAAGAGCTGCAAGAAATTTATGTTGTTCCGGGAAGCAAATGAACTTCAACAGTGGATCAATGAAAAGGAGAGTGCCCTCACAAATGAAGAGGTGGGCTCAGACCTGGAGCAGGTGGAGGTCCTCCAGAAGAAGTTTGACGATTTCCAGAAGGTATTTCTGCGTTTTAAGCGATTCACAAAAAAAGTCCGGGCAATTCAGAAAAATGGATATAAATTTGAAAATAAATTGTATGGTGTAAATGTGTTGAAATTTTGCTTGGAAAGAGGCAAGGAAAAATTAAAAGAGGTATATATCTTCAACAATACACGAAGTATTGACCAAACAGTACTTTGGCCCCTGTGTCAAAGTGGTTCTTGCTCTGGGTATTCGGCAAGACTAAGCTGGTAATTTCATTGACTGAAGAACTTGCTGTTGGAAGTGCTCATCATGTTTATTAGCCACACTGTTTCGTAACTGTAATAAATCTCAAAATGAATTACAGTCATGCCTGTGATGAGTGTATACAAACAAGTTACAAAAACTGAAAGGTGATATTGATATGGTCATAGACAGAGGGTGCATTTTCCTAAATTCCAGCTTCCATGAAGTAACACTTGCAAAATCAATACACAAACCACAGGATGATCTGAACATGGCATTCAGGCTTTTTTGTTTTATGGCTTTCCAGGACCTTAAGGCTAATGAGTCACGCCTGAGGGACATCAACAGAGTAGCGTCTGAGCTGGAATCTGAAGGCCTAATGAATGAGGAACTACCTGTGGTTCAAGTTCAGGTAAGTTGCAGCTCCAGTCCTCAGTTTTTGACTCAACTTGGTTCCTTCGGTGCTTTTTAATATGAAGGCGCGTGTTTTTCATTTGCAGCAACAAGAAATATATGGTGCAATGCCTGGCAAGGTTGTAAGCAAATTAACATTCACATTTCTATTGTATTTTGTTTGATATTTAAGAACGAATAGGCTTAACACAGCCATGTCTTATGCTTTAATAGGATGAAGCCGATTCCAAAACTGCATCTCCATGGAAGGTAAATATCCGCAGTGGAGGTTGCACTTGGCACTTTCACTGAAGCTGTTTAACAAAGCAGAGTTCCTCATATTGCCAGCCAACCAAAAATACTGGTGTCTGAACAAAAAGTGGAGAAAGCAAGCTCTTTAAAATAAATTTAAGCTGTTTTTTAAGCGATACCTCAGACTACAAAGCAACACTGAGGTTTTTTTTTGGGGGGGGGGGTTGCAGGGGCCGAGAATAATCATTTATTCAGATATAGACCAAAGAAACCCCCCATGAGCAACACGTGTTGTGTTTGCCATTCATTCTGTGAATTATCTTTTCTCACCATCGGGATACACATTTTCTATGAATGCAACATACTTTGCATGAACCATACATACACAGTACATGCTCTGTTTGAGCGTTAGGTGTCTAAAATTGACCAATTTTCTGCTGGCATCTTTCGAAATCAGGTGTCAATTCATTTTTTTCAGGACAGAAACTTACAGCACATCTGATTCAGATTATATATGTATAATTTTTAAAAATAATTTGAGTAAATGTGGTATTGTTGACATAACCAAGGTTGTACTCTAATTGTCTCTTTTGTGTGTTTCTGAAATGCCCTCTTGTTTTTCCATAGAACATACGATTGGCTGTTCAAACAACGGCTAACTTTAATACAATTAAGGTAAGAATTTCTCCCAACAAAACATTGTGCCTTCCCGTCATGTCATCAAAATCTTGTTCAACTTAATAACTTCAGATTTTGGCCCCAGAACTTTAATTTTAGCCATTAATATGCCTTAATTTTTTAATTTTTTTTTTTAACCCTTGAAATGGACGGTTGATTATTATAATATTATAATATTAATTATTATATATTCAGTGCCATCGTGTATTGATCACCTTAATCACGATGATGGAATTCTCATGGTTTTTCATCCCTATTTTGCGCTTTGCTGTTTAACTGCCCATGGTGATTCCCACATCCCTCACAGAGCAAACATTAGTCCCACTCCCCTTTCCTCTTAAAAGTTAAATAGAAACATATTGCATTTTAGTTGAGGACTATTACTGCAAACCAGGTGATGCTCAGAAAAATAGCAGTTACCTGATATGCTGCAGCTCAGTTATCTGGAAAACGTTATTCTCTTCCGCCTGATATAAATCCTGCTTCTGATGCACCAGTTTGCCGGGAAGGCCATGTGAAAGCGGCTAATGGCAATTCTTTTTTTAACATCCAGGATTTGAATAACCAATGGAAATCACTACAGCAGTTGGCTGAAGAAAGGAGCAACTTGTTGGGTAGTGCCCATGAAGTGCAACGATTCCACAGGTGAGAACTGTTTATCCATTTTATATCATATACAGACTAATTTACATTAGGAAAATCCATCCATCCATCCATCCATCCATCCATCTATCTTCTACCGCTTATCCGAGGTCGGGTCGCGGGGGCAAAAGCTTTAGCAGGGAAGCCCAGACTTCCCTCTCCCCAGTCACTTCTTCTAGCTCTTCCCGGGGGATCCCGAGGCGTTCCCAGGCCAGCTGGGTGACATAGTCTCTCCAGCGTGTCCTGGGTCGTCCTCGGGGTCTCCTCCCGGTGGGACATGCCCGGAACACCTCACCAGGGAGGCATTCAGGAGGCATCCGAATCAGATGCCCAAGCCACCTCATCTAGCTCCTTTCGATGTGGAGGAGAAGTGGCTCGACTCTGAGCCCCTCCCGGATGACCAAGCTTCTCACCTTATCTCTGAGGGAGAGCCCGGACACCCTGTGGAGAAAGCTCATTTCGGCCGCTTGTATCCGGGATCTCGTTCTTTCGGTCACGACCCATAGCTCGTGACCATAGATGAGATGAGAATGGGTCTGTCGCAACTCCTAAAGAGGTTCAGAATGTTTGCCCTAGGGCTACGGAAATTGAGATGTGTAGCACCCTCAGCCGTACAAAAAAGTCTCCGGTAGTCATATCCTAAAGTGTACTGCAAGTGAGCTGTGAGTATTTGAATATACAATTTTGAACAATTTTTGCACATTTAGAAGGGTCATTATTTTCGCCCCCTTGTACTACCGATTATGTACCGGGTAAAACAATTTTCAGTTTTCGAAATAGCCCTTGATGTGGGCGGGGCAACAAATTTTGCTTTTAAAAATGTCTTCTTAACGAAGCATTGGCCATGGTACATTTCAACTACTAAAAAAATTTGGAGGCACATTTAATAGCCTGCAACCATCAAAAAAGTCTTTTGGAGACATACGTGACAGCTAACAAGAAGGTCAGCTATTTTTAATTTATTTTTGGCCTTTCATAAGAGGTCACATTTTAACTACTCCTCCGGAATTTATGTGATTGTCTTCGACTTTTAAATGTTAAGATGATAGTTATTGAAATCTTTTAATTTCTTTGCACGCTGATGCGGTGGCGATGTGCAGTTTACATTGAAAATGTCTTTTTTTTCTTTTTGAGGGTTTAAATCTGAGCGGAATCTCACGAAATTTTGCACACACAAAAGAATTGGCTTAAAACTCAATATTTTAGAGCTTTTTTTCCTACAATTTTTATTTATTTATTAGTTGATTTTTATTTCTTTATTTTAATGGGAATGTGATTTACATAATGATGTTTTCTATCTATCCATGTATCTGCTTGTCTGTCTTGCAGGTGGGGTGAGAAAATGCCTTTAGTTATTTTTTTTTGTTTGTTTTTGCTGTTGCTTTTAATTTGCACTTTAGCAGATACAAAGGATGCAGGCCTCCTTCAATTGGACAGATCAATATCACAGTGTTCTGACAATGGATGAGCTGCTGAGCAATGCCGTATTTGGTTTTCCACAGAGATGCCGATGAAACTAAAGAATGGATTGAGGAAAAAAACCAGGCCCTCAACACAGACAACTATGGTCACGATTTGGCTAGTGTTCAGGCTTTGCAGCGCAAGCATGAAGGCTTTGAGAGAGACCTGGCAGCCTTGGGTGACAAGGTTAGTTTTTCACAAAAACATTTTCACAATTTTGTAAAGAAAATTTGCCCTCATTCATTAATAACATTGACACTCTGTGCACAAATTAAGCACATATGCAAAATCACCATTGGATTTATGCATGACATGGACACACCTGCCATTTTTGTTTGCACAGTGGAATAAAAATGCGTGTGCCTATGAATCAGAAGTCATTCTAAATAACTGCTCATGCCTGCAGAGCTCAAAGTAGCATAACACCACATGTTTTTCCCCCCTGTAATTCTGCGGTGAACCGTCGCTTTTCATTTCTTGCCGAAAAGTTGTGAATGTAGCTGCTTGTCTCCCGCTATCCAACAGAAGAGGAGGGGTTCCTCATCATATGACTGAGGAGGGTTGTGGGGGGACTCATGGTAGAACGAAAAGAGTTTGGGGTCCACAAGGTTAAAAAAATTGAGCATCCACTGATATTGGACATTAGTCCACTCTAATAAATTCTCGATTTAAGTTATCGTTAAAGTTCTTATTTTTGTGAATGACTGTAGTTGTTTGTACATAAGCATGGTCAAAGGAAGTTCTAAATTTTTCTTTTGTATTTGTATACAGTGGACCGCCGTTGCCCACCCGCAAATCCAATACCATACAATCCATCTTTATTGATGTAACACTTTCACAACAGCTGCAGCTGTCACAAAGCGCTTTTACAGAACATTTCACATAAAATGACAAAAATAATACAACAGAACACGTAACACTAAACATAGACAGTTACAATCATTACAACTCTTCCTGCATACACCTTGTTGTTTAAAGCAATTCTAGATGAGAGAGAAAGGAATCACTCTCCCTTCACCAGTGGATCAGAGATGTCATGATCACTGTGTGCATGACGTCACAAACATCTGCTACAAGCTAATTTGGAAAGTAAACACGAAACTGTAGCATCCATTGACGAATGCAGAGCTTGGTTCAAATCCCATTAGATCCGCTTCGGCTCTCACTTTCAAATACACCTCCATGCTACTCTCTCCTCATACTCGGCCCCACCAGCCATCCATCTGAGCCGCACCAACGTAGACTGTCCAAAAGGTTCGACATCTCTGCTGAAAAAAATGGGACTGTGAAAAATCGTGCCCACCACAGGCATAAATAAATAAAGAAAATGCAGCGCCTCAGCAGCGCCCCCCCCCCTATCAAATCGGAGTACAGCTATCTATTCTTTTTTTATTCAGAATACGTAATGCTGCTTACATGTGATTCCATTACTCTCCAATTTGATGAATCACAGATATGCACGTCAAACATGCATGAGTTTCTCTGTTCTCATTTTCATTCTTTCCTTTCACAGGTGAACTCTCTTGGGGAGACAGCACAACGTCTAATACAGTCCCACCCAGAAGCAGTGGATGACATTCAAGAGAAGTGTACTGAACTCAACACTGCCTGGAGCAGCCTAGTAGGACGCGCTGACCAGCGTAAAGACAAGCTTGGAAATTCACACGACCTGCAACGTTTTCTATCTGATTTCAGGTGAGAATAACATGTTTTTGAGCATAGAAAATTTATTTTCACACATGGCTGTGGAAGCGCCTAATTTTAGGGCAAGGGTGTAGGCCAGGGGTGGCCAACCCACGGCTCGCAAGCCGCATGCGGCTCTTTGGCTGGTTCAATGCGGCTCCCGGGCTTTCACACGACAAGCATCAAACGCCTCGGCAGTGGCGATGCCATTCAAACAAGGTGCTAAGCACACAGAACGTACTACGTCAGCCTATCATCAATCCCGTTACTTGATTGACATAGAGGGCAACCAATCAGATGACTGCATCACCGCTCATGTGCAAACAACGGCGCTAAGCGCTAAGCTAGTCAGCGAATTACCTCTGATTTTAAGGCAGGGGTGCCTATTGGGTCGATCAGAATCGACCGGGAGCCAATGAACTGGTCCCAAGTCGACCGCAACGGGTGAGAGGAGGAAATGGGTGAGAAAAAAAAAAGATTTGTTTGTTTGTATCGTTAGCGTTCGCTAATTTTCGGCCCGTTCCGGCTGTTGCTCATCGTAGTGTGCATGCATATGTGCGCACGCGAGTCCACTGGTGGGCACCAGCGTACATGCGTGTGTCCTTGCACGTGCACGATCAGGTCGCTCGTGGGAAGTTGGTCGCTTCAAAAGTCGATCTTTGGCCAAAAAAGTGTGTGTGTGTGTGTGTGTGTGTGTGTGTGTGTGTGTGTGTGTGTGTGTGTGTGTGTGTGTGTGTGTGTGTGTGTGTGTGTGTGTGTGTGTGTGTGCGTGTGTGCGCGCGCGCGAGTATGATGCAGCTCTTTTCAGTAACACAGTAAAAAAATTGGCTCTTTGTCTCTGGTTGGCCACCCCTGGTGTAGGCAGTGACACCTGATAGCATAGCATGGGATGCACATTTGAACGTGCGAGTGGGAATTTCTTATCTTAAGGTTTTTCTCATCTTAAAAAGTAGTATTCACTATCCACAGTATATTCCAGTTCGTCCGCATCAATCCCAGCTAATACAACTAGCAGTGTTGTGTCCAAGGACCGGCAACCCTAGGCCAAGGCCAAGGACTTGACTCCGAGGCCAAGGACTTGGAAAATGTTCCGAGGCAAGGCCAAGGACTTGAGGAATTTTCCGAGGACAAGGCCAAGGACCAAGGACTGATGTTGAAGCCGAGGCCTAGCCGAGGACATGTATAAAACAATGCTATCATACCACTTGGCAGGTCTTCATGATTTGCAACACCCCTCCATTATACCCCTTGCACATGTCACTCCCTAACGCTTGAATGAATAATCTCTCAGTGATAATTTTACAGTTTACCGGCAGCAAGTCCCAGGGACTCGCTGATCAGAAAAGTATGAGTCCCATTATGCATTGAGAGTGTCCCAAATTTCGAATTCTGAAATGGTCTCCTTATTCAATTGCATATGATAATAACACAAACAACAACATATACATACAATTATAAACAAATGCTGCAAAAATGTAAATTATTCAGTAGCAGGCCTGAGGATTTCGGAAATTCATGGTCACCGTTTTTCGGTTCCATCAGATTACCCAATGGGAAACCACGGTAACTAATTTTGGGTTCCGTAAACGTTCATCATGGGAACCCATTTTTCTATTTTGACTGATATTCATAATCACTAATTCTGAAAGTCAAAAGTATAATGTTTCAAGGGTAAATGTTTGAAAACTATGCATTAACAATGAACATTAAATCAGCAGCTGTGTACTCCAGGTTTATTCCAAAAAATAAATGGATCAAAAACTGGTGTACTCATGTGGCATCATCAGAGTATTTTTTCCAATCTCACACTGCAAAGATTAATTTACTGGTAATCATTAATACAGGTAAGTATTGATGTGGCTTGACATCCTCTTCCCAAGACGATGCATGTGTAATCTATCAATTTGACGAAAGAATCTAACACACGTCATCATTAGTTCTACCAACAGTTAACATGAGCATTACTACACCTTGTGACGAATGTTTTCTTCATAAAGTTACCATGCTACAACCAGTAAATGATAGAATAACCAAGACTGTTTCATAATTTTTTTTCATAGCGATTAGCCTACAAATCTAATGACCAACTTGCCTCGTAATCGTGCCTCTCGTCGTATCTCGCTCTCGTGTTCTGTGCATACATCCCAGGTGAGTTTAGTGATACGCCCTTTGGACGATTCATACAAAAAATCAGACTGGCATTCCCATTTCTTAAATGTCGTAAGTTAGTAGACCTTTGTGAGTTTTTTTCGCCGCCATCTCAAACTTTCATCCGCGCAATTCCTCCGTTTGCGGACTAAAATAGCAACCCGCATGCGCACATAACGTCATCTGTTGCGTCCCCCCCCCCCCAACACTGAAAACAAAACGAAACGAAAGTAAATTAGAAGAAACACACTCACACACCACACCACAAACACACATACAGGCAGAGTGAAATCGTTTTGATCACACAGTCAACTCATGTGTGGTGACTTTTATGGTTAAACTATTTTTCGGTAACGACACGCTACCGGTAACGACTGTTACCGTGAAATCCTCAGGCTTGCCGTAGTTTTTTGTTGTTGTTTTGACTGAGAAATTTCCTTGCGTCCCAAAAACGCACATTATTTCGAACTGTGCGTCCCGTGGGAAAATTATGTGTCTAGGACGCGGGACGCAGAGGTAACGAGATGGTTGATCTTGTAACGCAAATTACTTGGTTCAAACAAACATTCTCGTACCACCGCACAAACGTGACAACTGTGCAAAAATAACTAAACAAAAGACACCACTGTTACAGAAAGATGTTACACGCTATTTAAACTGCCGGTCGCGAACGGAACGAACCGTGATTGAAACTAACTGTGATGCCGCTCTTTATACGTTGTGCTGTCTGTCACCTGTCAGTGGCAGCCCGGCCCCTCTTAAAGCGCCAGATAAACCTAACAATATGGGTTTCCCTGTATGGAATTTGTTTGATTTCTTCTTGATTTTTGCGGTCCTCTGACCCACTTTATACCTGTGGACGAGGGGTTACAGCCAGTGTTGTGTTCGAGGACCGGCAGCCCAAGGCCAAGGACCAATGACTTGCCTCCGTGGCCAAGACCAAGGACCGACTTTCGGTCCTCGAGGCCAAGGAGAAAAATAATTCTGTGCACAGTGATTTCACACATTTCGAAGCACTGTTCACAAGAGTTACCGCAGTAAACAAGTCAGTATTTTCTGCTGGTAGAAGTGTGTTACCTGGCTCTAAAAGTGACAATAGTTTCATAACTAGATGCGCAATGAAAAGAAAATTGCGTTGCGTAATGGCATAAAGCAGCCCCGCGGCCTCCACTCACACACTGCGCCAAGAACTTGCTGACTCCTTGCATCTTATCTGAAGTAACAGTACAGTACAACATTTGGGTTTTGAACTGGACAATGATTGTACATTGGACCGGCAAATTGGTGGTTTTGTTAAATCCAACTTCTTTTTTTAACAAACGCCTTTTGCAGCTTGCCTTGACGAACCTCACAGCATACAACCACTGGACATCAGATAACGCTCTCTGCTCCTCGCTCACTTGTGCGCGCTCCCATGCATGCATATTGACATGCATGCGAGCACACACACGCCACAGAGACGATAAGCTTGGCGATGGAGCTGCGGACGCTTGACACACATACACGCCCCTGATAAGCGCCTGCATACACACCCCTGATGTCACCGCATTCGTTGGATTCCTATTATATGCCATGTTGAAATACAGAACCGGCATGTGAAGAAATGGCTATCAAACACATTTCAAACGCTTAAATATCCCCAAATTGCCAAACTAGTGATCTGACCGTGTCTCTCTTTTCAACAGTTTCTGTTTACATCATGTCATACTAATTTTTCCCCATTTAGTTTCATTGCAAGTTTGTTTTTGTTTTTTTTTATTCTGTTCTGAGACAAAATGGCGAAAGTTGTTAATGTTAGTGCATGCTCGTGTACATTTTTCTCATCAGCTTATCTATTTCATGGTACATAGGAAGTTATAAGTATGGTTAAGTATAGTATACCATGTATATATACTGTACTCCTCCTGTATAAACTATAATCATTTTGCAAATATAAGTGGCCAAAATACATCATGCTGGGCATGGAAATAAGGGTTTATGAAAAAATATGAAATAAGATACAGCCTACAGTCTCAAGAAATTGATGAAACAAAGGATGTCAAACTGAGCTAAGCACTTTTCCATCCTCCATAGAGGGATTTCATTCTCTCCTTATCGGTGAAATTTCTGTTTGGCCGAGCTAACTTAAATTGAGAATC
>CAAKHF010008987.1:4380-19474 GCA_901007745.1 Hippocampus kuda
GGGAGCAGATGCTTTATATGTGTGTGTGTGTGTGTGTGTGTGTGTGTGTGTGTGTTAATACACTATCTTTAGTGCCATAATAGTTTTTGATGTCTTTATTTTAGCATGGTAACAGAAATACCATCCTACTGATTGCTTAAACACCCTTCTGCCAATGAATTAACATCCACCTAATGATAGATGACTGTAACTGAAAGTGTGCACTTGTACTATAGTGGTTAAGGTAGTGTCTCCATGCCTTGCCCTGCACATGCAAACTCAGTATGCTGCCATTGTTTCATCCATTCAGCCCTATTTTCTTGCCCAACGCAACACCAGGGCAAAGTCCAGGCTAACTCTACATGCATGGGTGGAATCTTCTTTCTTTAATTCCCCGAAAGCACTTTTGAGCACCTTCTTTCTTTTGGTATTTTATGACACTTTGGACAGGTAAAAAATGGTTTGCACCGTTCTGGGATGGAATGGAGTGTATTCCGGGCCAATCATAGCAGATCTTGTCATTTGCAATGACTGGAATATGATGACATCCACTACACACGTCCGCAGAGAGCTGAATCTGTCAGCCTGCACTTAGATCCAATACACCTAAATCCCATTCTACCACCTGCACTACCATTTAGGTCTGCTTTGAAGTCATCAAAACTTTTGTCTTCTTTTTCTCACCAGATTGAAAGGTGCGCTCAGAGCTAGGTAATAGAAAACTCTTGGTCAGCAACCACGCGGTCTACCGAATTCACAAACATGCCAAACTAGACTTGCTGCAGCACTAAATGGGGATCCACCCGTTTTTACACTGAGTGCATGAGTGCCTGCCTACAAAAATCGGGCCCATTATGATTTGCTGGAGGGCGCAAAAGCAATTTCTAACATCCAATCATCTGTCAGTGAAGGGATGGCAGATACTCATCTGCCGTGCTTGCTTGTGTGCGCCTCACCATGCTAAATTGTTTATCATCAAGACAGAGTGTTCAAATTCCCCTTAAGCACTTTTGACCACCCTGCAACAACTTCCTTCAATTCCATTTGGATAGTGCCAAGGCTTGTTGACTTTTTATTTGTTTGTTAGAATAATTGCTTTATGGCAATCGTCTGGTACATGTATTTTATGGATAGATTTGCGGTTTTGTCATTGTATTATGCTCGACACACTGTAATTGTTTCGACAGGTCAAAGTCTAATTTGTCTTTCAGTTTTGTTTGCTGCTTTAGTTTTCCATTCTGCATCTCTTAATTACTGTAAAATCAGTGTGAACTACAGCTACAATTAAACAATTTTTAACATTCATGTTTACATGACAACACCAGAAACAAAACGTTATTTGGGCTGTTGTCTTTGATCAGTATATCGACTCAATACCCTAGTCAGCAAGTAACTTTGTTTGTGATATGCACAATCACCGGTGCACTCTCTGCTGCTTTTCATTCCATCCAACCATTTTTTCTAGTGCTGAACCTATTGAAGGCTGGAGCCTGTCAAAACTGCTCAAAAAAATAAAGGGCATTCCATGCCTGGGATGGATCGTGAGGTTTTAGGGCAGTGGTTCATAACCTGGGTTCGACCGAACCCCAGGGGTTCGGTGAATCGGTCTCAGGGGTTCGACGGAGCCTCTGCCATGGAGGTTAAGACATACCCGACTAAACATGTCAATTAGTTATGACACGCCCGCTTGGCCATCACTGGCTGCAGAAGATAACAATACATTGCTTGTCCAATCAACGCTGCGGCAAATTTTGTTTACTCAGTAGTCAACGTGTGACTGTCGTGATAGTACGTCGTAAAGTGAAAAACAACTTACGTCTTGAAATTTTATTTACTTTTTTTCTGTTTTTAATAAATGCGTTTTTTTTTTTTTTTAATCTTGAGTTTGTAAAAAGTCATATTGTTGTTTTTCATTAATGAAGGGTTTGGTGAATGTGCATATGAACTGGTTGGGTTCGGTACCTCTAACAAGGTTAAGAACCACTGTTTTAGGGACAAAGCACAAGACTTGTTTTTTTTTTTTTTTTAATGGACGGACAAAGCAAGGATGGCGACATGTTCTATTTTGATTGCGTTCCAGCCCCAGCCGGAGGGAAGTGTGCTTCCCTCCAGCAGGTCTGCCTGTGCCTCATTTCTTCATCAAGTCTGTCTTTGTATTGAAGGACTCTGACTTCTGATAGGGTGACCTGGTGGTCGACTGGTTACCGGGTCAGTCTCACAGTGCAGAAGTGCAAGGTTCGATTCCGGCTGTGGCCTTCCTGTGTGGAGTTTGCATGTTCTCCCCGTGCCTGTGCTCTGGTTTCCTCCCACATTCCAAAAAAAAAAAAATGCGTAGCAGGTTAGCGTAACACTCTAATATGTAAATAGGTGGGAGTGTGAGCGCAGATGGTTGTTCGTTTCTGTGTGCCCTGTGATTGGCTGGCAACCGGTTCAGGATGTCCTCGCATACTGCCGGAAGACAGCTGGGATTGTCACGTTGCGAGCGAAGCGTAAAGCAACACGCTCCATTCGCAACAAAATTGAAAAAATAGGATTCCCGAAACAGCAGACACCAACAAGAACTCCGTACGAAAATAATATTTATTAAAAAAACCGCACCGCAAAAAATAAATAACAGAAAACGCTGGTCAAAATGACTACCAGGAAAACATGCAAAAAAAACCAATAACAAAAAGCTCTTGCACAAAAGGCAAGGAAGAAAATAAACTCGAATACTATTACACACGAAAATAAAACAACACCGAAAGAGCCGATGAATATAAGTAGCGCACTAAGACTAAGACGAGAGCAAAAATACCGACACACAGGCAAAAGCAGTGGCACGGCAAGCAATTCTCCGGCAAGTAAGAGTCAGAAAGACAGCCCTAATAAAGCAGGTGCTTAATGACAAATAGGTAGCAGGTGTGCAGCCAGCCAGAATGCACCGCCTGCCACCTGCTGCCGAAAACGGAACATGACAGGGATAGGCTCCACCACACCCCGTGATCCTTGTGAGGATAAACAGATTAGAAAATGGATGAATGAATGGATGGACTTCTGCTACGCCTTGTTGGATTATCGACCTTGTTTGCTGTTGTGCTTCAAGTGTGATTTTCTAAACCAGGGGTTCCCAACCTTTTTATGGTATAATATGGTATGAGCTGCATGAAAACTGTGGTGTTTTCGAAATATAATAATAAACACAAGGACCGTCTAATCTGGCCGCAACACTCTGATCGCAATGGTAATGTTTAATGCCTTCAAAATACGATACAACGCAAATTCAAAGTGCATGAAAATGACGACTCACCACAGCCCCCAGCTTGATTTTCTGCAACTAGACGGTCCCATCTCGGGGTAATAGGAGACAATGACACCTCAAGTGTGTGGTTTATGTGCAGTTTACTTCGTAATTTTGTTTTAGTCGCCGTTGCTGTAGAAACCCCCCACCTCACACAGGTAAGATTTGTCGGAAATAGCAACAGTGCTATTGTGGCGATCTCAGAGTATTCAGCCATAACTTTAATCCAGTTGTCTCGAACGTACTTTTAAGGCTGCCGTCATTTGCGATCTCCAGCAGTTTTTTAACTCATTTTGCGACCTCGAACGTTTTGTTTTAGCGTAATCGGTCACGTGACGGAGAAGCGTGGCTTGACGTGAGTCAAGCATGACACAGACGGATGTAACGGAGAATCCGGTAATTTTTCAAAATAAAACATCTTTCGTATTCCGAAATAAATAAAACGGCATTAAGGCAAGTTCTTTCTGTGCGGCCCGGTACCAAATGCCCTGCGGACCGGTACCGGTCCGCGGACCAGCGATTGTTGACCCCTGTTCTAAACCATTCATAGTTGTGCTTATTTTGTTTATTGATCCTTGTTGAAAGTATTTTTTGTTATTGTAGTATTGCTCTTTGTTTTGTGCTATTTTGAATATTTCGTCAGAGGATTCTCGGTGTTCCATTGTATCTTGCCTTTGCAAGAGATTTTGGTTTCATTTATTGTTTTTCCTGGCACCTTGTGACCAGCGATTTAATTTCATACTTTGTCGGTGCGATTTATAAATATTTTTGCAATCACACTTTGTCCGAGCCTGCATATTTGGAATCCTAAAACATTTTTCTGTTCGGTCTGAACCTAACAACAGTGGGTTTTCGTCAGTCCCTGTAATCGTCACTGACGACTGACAGAACCACACTCTACCTGTCTTGCGTGTGTAATCCACCAATACGCTACTTCAGACCAAATGTTAATGCACTCCATGTCTTGTGCATGTTCATTGTGTTTGTCAGCGGGAGGGAGTGACTTTAATTTGCTTCAAGAGGAGGAGCACTCTTCCTCCATCAACCCCCCGACCCCAAAAAAATAAATAAATAAAAAACAAAAAACATGATTATACATTGCCAGAAAGTCTGGTGACTGAAGGTTTGGGTTGGCAGCGAAATGCTATCTTGGTTGACCCTTGGAAACAATTAAATCCATTTACAAGATACTCCCAACAGTTTAAGAAAGGTGGCTGTGGTGTATCCATCTCGGTCTCGTGCCACAAACCTTGTGTATACGTCAATGTGTTTATTTAATCATGTTTTTACTTTATTTTGTTGCATCTGCTCATTCATGAACATGCGTGTGACGTACGTGTTCAAGGCGGCCAAACTTTCAACCTACCCTGGCGGAATGGGCTAAGGACAAAAACTGCCTTGGAATGCATCACTGGTCACCCAATCGCACATCCTACATGGGGAACGTGCCGGCGGAGCACAGGGAGGCATGACAATAGATTTAGTTATTACATGCAACATCCCTGTCATGATGACGAATGACATATTTAAGATTCTGTTTTTTTGTGGATTTTGGATGGAGGAAAGGTGCACATTTCTTTCCATCCAAAACTGTTGTACTAAATGCACTTTGGAGAATGCTAAGTATTTCAGATGAGGTGATTGCAACCACCTGGGAAGGGCCAATTGTTGCTTGGACCTGATTGGCCTGAAGCTCAAGTGAACTAACTCCCTTTAAAAAGATGAATGAGGAAGTCACTGGTGGCCGGACAACTTGGAGAGCAGTGCTACACGTGGGCTGCTCAAAACTGGTCAACTGTCACTCCTGAAAATAAAGAAAACTGGACAATCTCCTTCCTGAATCCTGGCTGAATTGCCTTTTTGTTCTTTTTCACCTGGCCTGCTGTTTCGCCGCATCACAATCCCACTCTCGAGCTTCGCTGCTGTGGAAAGGGTTTTTTTCAACAGCCAGCGACATCCTCCGGACACGGAGGACTGCCGTGGCTGGTGCGAACATTGGTAAACTGGTCTTCCTCAAGGCGAACATGTCCCTATTGGGATACCCCACCTACAAGGGCCAGTTTGAGGCGGACAAGCAGCAGGCTGCAGAACATGGAAAAAAAATATAAATATAAGTATATTTTGTGAGTAAAGTGGTCCACGCTGTTTCACAATACATTCAATTGCATGCTGGCCTGTTGTGCACTTTTTTTTATTTTTTAACTGCCATTCTTGAAATAGTGACACTCACTGCAGAATGAAATGTAATGCTGTTGCGTCTACTTGCGCTTTAAGTGAGAGTTTAGCTCTGCTCACTGTCTAAGACATACTATAGCTATGTGGTGGACTACTGCATTAGCCAGCTAATGAGCTGTTTATGAATTTTGAAACCTCTGCTAGTAGCCTCTCTCCCACGGCATCATGCGGGGGGTGGGAATGGTTTGGTGAAATGTAAGGATGGAAGTGCTTAAAAAGAGCCATGGGGACGGAAGATGATTATTTGATGAATAATTTTATGATGATTATTTTATGAATACGAATGAATAGGGATGGAGGGACGACGGCAGAAGGATGCCAAGGTCGGGGACGCCTTGAGAAATCAGGATGAAGTATAAATGTGTGTCTCTATATGCAGTGGGGAGAACAAGTACAGTATTTGATACATTGTTGATTTTTTTCGGTTTTCCCACTTACAAAGCAGGTAGAGTTCTGTAATTTATCTGAAAGGTATGATGAGTGACAGCATCTAAAACAAAAATCCAGAAAATCTCAGGCCATGATTTTTAAAAAATTAATTTGCATTTTATTGCAGGAAGTAAGTATTTGATCCCCACAGACCTGTGAGTTCTTCTTTAGCCCATTTTTAATCAAGGTGCTCTGGTTCTCCAGCACCTGACGCAGACCTTTTTGGACAGGCGACGTCTGAGCCGGCATGTCATTCGTTTTATTGTCTCTCATCATTGTATGAGGTAGGCATTAGCGTGAAGGGTCTTGACCCCCGTCTCCCAAACCTGTGCCTTACCAACTGAGCTCTCCAGCCGCTCTATCTATCTATCTATATATATATATATATATATATATATATATATATATATATATATATATATATATATATATATATATATATATATATATATATATATACACACACACACACACACACACACACACACACACACACACACACACAACTGCAGCCACTTTCATTGCATTTTCTTTTACTATCCCCCCATCTCCTCGACGGCAGCCAACCCCCTAGAGAGCCATGTTCAACATTAATGCAATTATTACAAAAACATATGCTGCAGTTGTTATTTTGGCACCGCAAGGCCCTGTGGGCTGAAAGGCCTGTTTGATAACCAGACGCTCATTGGGAAAGTTTTTGTGCAAGGTACTCGAAGAAAAGCTTAACCTTCAGTTCTTCTAACTCCCCTGCACATTAAATTTCGTAGAGTACATTTTACTCAGAAAAGATCCTCGTCTAAACAGAGTAAAATTCACAGAAGTTTGTGGGTTCATTCCTCATCCACTGAGTGGCTTTTTTTTTTTTAATAAACTAATACTATGAATGTAAAATTTACTTAAACACTGTTAGGTTGATTGTTTTTAGTTATCATACATTTGCATATTATTCAAGATAAATTGATTATACTTGCAATGAAGAATGCTTATGCTTTTAATAAAAATGTTTTTAATGAAGATATGTTCACATTTATAATAAAGAATGCTTTATTAACCGTCAACACCCGCTCCAACTTGGTGTTTTTGTAATGATTGTACACATGTACGTAATTTTCACTCACATACACACACATAGTCAAACAAGTTCAGTGTATCTTCAACAGCCCTCAGATTTCCAATAAATGAGAGGGCGAGCAGGGATATCCTTGGGTGACGAGCAGAGAACTGAAACCTAACACTTCTCGTTCCCGCTTGAACCGCTTAATGCTCACTAGAGTCGCGGGAGGTGCTGGAGCCTATCCCAGCCGTCTTTCGGGCAGTAGGCGGGGGACACCCTGAACCGGTTGCCAGCCAATCGCATAGAATCAAACCCGGTTTTCCCAGGTACCAAGTATTGTCGTTATCCATTCGACCACGCTCGGTCCCAAGTACATTCTTTTTGAGTAAAATGTACTCTACGAAATTTACTGTGTGGACAAGCTGGAATAAATATAGAATGGAATTCACATGTTGGCCCAGCGCGTCACTTGCCTCGCACAGCCCAGAATGGTAGCTCATTATATCGATATCCTCTCTGAAGTTATTACAGTATAATATGACTCTTATTGTTTGATTTCTGCTTGGGACAAATGCAGGGACTTCATTCTGCATGGCCTTGTGAGTATGTCTGGTGTGGAGGAGGACGGTTTGTTCACTGACAACCAGGAGGACTTTCTCTCACATACGCCACCACATTAGTCATGTTCTTTGTCTCAGGGACGACCACGATGATGATCGAATCAAGCCCTGTTCCTCCACTCGTACAGCCCAGCTTGTGCATGTTCACAGTAACCTCCCACAGTACGCTGCCAGCCCAAGGTGACACACACACACTCACACACGCGTTCACATTTCCAAGCATGTAAGAGCCTGAGGTGACACGAATGACAGCTCAATTCCGGGTGAGTCAGCTTGACTGTGTCCTTGCTTAGACATGAGAAGGAGGCGGTGTCACTTGGTGCTCATCTGTGTGTGAGTGTGAGTGTGTGTATGTGTGCATGTGCGCATGCATGTGCATGCGTGTGTGTCGGGGGCTAGTTGCATGAAAGTGCCGCAAAGGAGGAGAAGAAAGTGCAAGGAGGAGACCACTGAACAAGAGAGCAGTGTTTTTTAGTGACCTTGGAACAACTGTGTGCGCTAGCCAGTGGCTGATATTTAATAGACTCATACCACAGAGTCATAATGCAGTTTGTCATCAGGAGCAACACAAGGGACACACTGGGCCCCAAATTCAGCTCTAGAATTTGAGATTGCTAGGTGCACCACCAATAACTTTTATACTTACTTATTGCTTTAATACATTTTTTTGTTCCCCTTGCCGTGGGGTCAGACTGTAAATACGAACCAATGAGTGGCATTGACTTTAGGTCTTATCATTTTCGTGGGATGAGTCCAATGTTATTGCTGACAATCAAGGTAATTTAACTTTGAGTGGGTAGCGAAGGTTTGATTTTTGTGAAGGGAGCCAATGTTGACTTTTCATCAAAATTCCTTCAAGGTCGCAAAAGTTCGCAAAGGTGTTGGCCAGGAAAAAAAAACAAACAAAAAAAAAACATCTTTTTGTTACTATTAAAACTCGCTGAATGCCTGGCGAACAACTTTGTGAATGTTTGTGAACTTGAACAAACCCTGAAGAAATATCAACATTCGCTAGCTTCGCAAAAGACTCGTAAACCTCTCAGTGAGAGATACAGGCTTGAGGTGTTGACATCTGCTGTGTTAAACTTGGTATTAACCTGTTCTCAGTGCACCGCAACTAACGGAAAATAAGACATAGCCTAACGTACAAAAGTGATGCAATGCGCGTATCTATGAAGGAACTTCTGTCCAGGTCGAAATTCAGTCATCAACATGGTTTCCGGAATGAGCCATTTTTAATTGCAACCCAACTACGTTCGGATTCACCCCCGTTCACCCTCAAGTTGAAGGCCCTGGGCTAGTCCCCCCGCCTCAACACTGCCTTATCACAACACTCATTTGTGATTTTGCAAAATACAATATTTTACTTTCTCCTTTAACCTGGAGATATTTTTCTTGGGGTTTTGGAGTGGTGAAAACGACCAACAGATGTGAACTGCTGTGGAGAGGAATTTTCCTTCCAGTAGGAAAAGATCATGTTTGAGAGCTTATATAGCACCAGAGGGGATCACCTCATTTGTACTTCTGTAAGTAACCGATCTTGGAAAGAATCTTTTCCCTCCGGGTGACATGGCTATCTGTCCAGAAGACTAGCCCTTGAAGAAATATGCGTCTTCCTTTTTATCAACCTGCCTTGTGTGTATAGATGAGACAATCCATTATCCTGAGGAGCGTTTTTTTTTTTTTCCCCCTGCACTGTATTAATCAACTTGGAAGTAATAAATAGTCCCAAATGTCTGTGTGTGCTGAAAAATGTAAGTTTGGAAGGGACAAATGGATCTCATGATTATTTCCTCAATTAAAAGGGAAGTCATCGGTCATCGTACATGTATGTGATACAAACAATTAGCCAGAAGGCTTGGTGTCGAAAAGAACCAATAGAATACAAATACGGTACTTACTCCTCACAAAAACCAAAATATGTTCTGGCCATGAAACTGATGCGCAAATTGTGTCAGTAAGATTGCACACCAAAAATGCAGAGGTGCACGAGATCAGTGCGGCAAAGGCCCTGAGCTCTTGCATTGCCCTCAATGAGCAATAGTCAATGTCATTTAATTTCCTCTTCTCCCATGTAGCCACAGTACATTGTTATGGTTGAGTTACAACCAAGGCTCCCTTGTCATGCAGTAATTCTTAAAACTAAGAAACACAAAGTACTCGCCCAACCCTTTTTTCAAGTGGACAACTACACAAACTCTCGTTTCAATCAGTTCACAGTCCATTGTGCAGTTCAACCAACTTCCCAAACAACACAGTCATTCTTCCGAAACATGTCATCATTCACATGAACGGTGGCTGGGCAGAAAAAAAAAAAAAAAAAACGCTGACACAAAATGCTTCACCTTTTTCACACTGCATTTAGCAGGGTGCAGCATGTCGTCCTAAAACCCATTCATTGTGTATGTTGTGAGGGGTGATGGCAAGCCACCTCAAATTCGAAAATGTTCGATTTGAGATCGGCGGCCACGTGACATCTGGCAAATGCCTCCAATAGGAAAAGAGCTGATGGAGGGATGTTATTTTACAAGTGACAGCATTAGTTTTTCTTTACTGCTCATCTCCTCTTCCTCCTTAAAATGAGCAACGTCAGGGTTTTGTTTTGTAACCATGAAATATACCGTATATTCCACACTATAAGGCACACCTAAAATCATTCAATTTTTTTCAAGAAGCCGACAGTGCAACCTATAATCCGATGTGCTTAATATACAGAGACTCTAACTCTCTTAACATGACCCATTGAGTTGGTTCCCTGTTAGTGTTCCTATGTCATCTAGTGGTGATTATTAGCAGGAACCAATTGTAACCTAAAAGGGTCCTGCCTTTTAGGCAGGACGAAAGAAGAGGGAGACAAGCAAGACTTCTAAGGAAATTTAGTCCCTTTTGGATGTGAGCCCACGAGGTTTGTGCGCCTTTTTGTTGAATACATTTTCTTCATAACTTTTGTTTTTCATTCAATGTTTTGTAATGCCATTTGTATGTATATGTTGTCCGTGTTTGTGACCAGTTCTAATGGCTTTGTTACAGCTACAGCGGTTGTGAAGGCTGTGTATAAATAAAGCTGTATGGTATGGAATTGTATTCCTGTAGCGTACCACCATCTAGTGGATGCATAGTGCAACCGCAGCGACTACAGTAGCTTCTATGCTGCGCCTTATAATGCAGTGTGCCCTATAAATTTAAACCGTTTTAAAATAGGCCATTCATTGAAGGTGTGCCTTATAATCTGAAGTGCCTTATCGTGCAGAAAATACGGTACATCTTGTCAAGGTGAGGTCTAAACAGTGGCCAAATCAGTTTTAACTTTCTTGTAGGCTTCTACATCTGCGCCTCCATTTCCAGGAACCGTTGCCATTTCGGGTTGCCGTGCAACTCGCACACTGAGCGAGTACAGGTTGAAAATAGCTTTATCCCAGTGTTCCTGCATGAAAATCTTTTTTGATTGGTTGAAATCTGCCACATTATTCCAAATGCAGCATCCAGCCATAGGCTGTTGACTGCTGCCTGATTGATAGGCCTCTTTGAGATGACTATGAGACCTCTACCTATGAAATCATCCTCCCTCAGTCATAAATCTAAAGGCAAGCCACTTGTCAAGCCAAATCATTTATTCATAATCCTGTCATTGTACCCTTAACTTGATTCGTCATAGCTTTATTTATAAAGTAATTAAACAGAAAAAATATAGCTATGAAACGTAAAATAGATGAGATAAAATGATTCAAATGATTTGCAATACTTCAAAGACTCGAAGGTGACACTGTCAGTGTGTGAACTCTGCATTTCACCATTCTTTGATTTTTTAAAAAAAAAAAAATTCCAAGAGAAACAAACGCTGAAAGTCAAAATGGTTTCCTTTCAGTCTACCCTCTGTATGCCATTTTTTGCTCTGGTGAATCACAGAAGTTTACTGTTCAAGTATCGTGCATGTGTGTGTTTGGCCCTGCGCTACAGCATTCAGCCTGATTCTGGCAATGAAAAAACTGTGAATCACAAGTAATCCCTCGTAGATTGAGAGGGAAAATGTAATTTGTGCCATAATTATGCATCTGCCACCATGTGTTTGGCTGAGCAAAGTAGCAAAAGGAACCCTATGTTCGAGCCAAGCTTCTACTTTGGAATGCATATGCCATAATCCGGGTTACACATATGTTTGCATTCTGGAACATATGCAAGCTATTTGAATAAAGTATTGAAAAACAACAGAAAATCTGGTGTGCTGACAAATGATATAGCAAAAACTTATTTAAAAAAAAAAAAAAAAGAAGATGTTACCGACCTTCCTGTGTGGTGTTTGCATGTTTAGCTGTGCCTGTGTGGATTTTCTCCAAGTACTCCGGTCTCCTCCCACTTTCCAAAAACAAATGCACGGTAGGTCCATAGAACACTCTAAATTGTCCCTAGGTGTGAGTGTGAGCGCGGATGGTTGTTTGCCTATGTGTGCCCTGCGTGCTGCCTGCTGCCGGGAGACAGCTGGGATAGGCTCCAGCACATCCGCAACCTTCATGAGGATAAGCGGATCAGATAATGGATGGATGTTACCGGTCCTCACCAGTTGCTTTTGTTTCATGTGCCCTGGAAATATGTTAATTACAAGTACTTTGTTAGTGATTTACTTTTGTTTGACCTACAGTGTTGAATTTCAGATACAAGGCACATTCAGTGGGCAATTGGTGGTAAAAGTTTGCGTAGATCTTCAAGTGAAACAGCATAAGTTTATGTCTGAGCCGCTATCACAGGGGTTTGGTGAGCAGGACCCAAAAGCGGATATGAGATATGAATTTCAGCTTTAAAAGGAATATTTCATCACTGCACAACATTAATTATAGTAAAGTGGGTTCTGCAGTCCTGCCAGAGTTGGAGTCTACAGTCTTTTCAATGAGGCAGCATTTGGAAAATTAATTTACTCAGCTAGCCTATATGGAGAAAAAGATTGCAGTTTAGTGGTTTCTTAAAAAAAAAAAAAAGTTTCACGAAGAGTTGTTAAATAGTGAATGTTTACACATATTTGAGTAACGTGGAGTCGAGCCACCATGGAATGCAAATGAGGTCTGACAAAGCACACCGAATCAAGACCACATAGTTGAGCACATATGGAAATATTTTCATTAACAAAACAAAACAAAGAAAATAAAAACACAGAAGTGGACAACAGAATACAAACAGAGCGAGCCGTGTGTGAATTGGGGTTTATATAATCCTCTGCAATTCACAGACCTAATAAAATGTCTCAGTTATCAGAAGTTATCAAAAGAAGCCTTTTGATAACTTCTCTCAAGAAGGAAAAACAGGATAATTTCGAATATGCAAAATGTTCTTAAACTTGCAAATCAATTTATCATCTCTTTGGAACTCCTTAGATGCCCGATTAAATCAATCCATTTTGGCTGAGAGGAGCTTTAAATCAATTCTGATATGTTTGTTAATGAATTTTCAGGGGCCTTGCTATCCAGAGAAGTCATCGACACAACTTTTTTTTGGGTAATAAATTAGCCAGTAAATGTGATGTTTGATTTAACACCATTGATGGTTTTAAGAGTCAGAGAACATTCTTAGCCACAACGGAGCTGTTAAAGAGTGCCCTTATAAAGAACACACATACACACACACACGCACAGGCTCACATCCACAGCCGCCAACAAATACTGACACTAATATGGTCTAATTACACTTTGCCACCAGCTTACCCACAGCCAGCTGCAGAAGCATGATGGAAAGTGTGTATGTGAATTAGCCAAAGGACACTTTTTTTGTGTTTCAAGTCCAAGGTTTTCAAACTCACTGTGGAAAGCAGTGTAGTATGAATAAATTAGCAACCTTTGATTGCCTTTTTGACAAAACTATCATTTGTTTTTTCTTGCCATATATGTAACTTGAAAATGTGATGTACGGAATGCGGGTTAAAGTTGTACTGTTTACAGTTCATGAGCAGAAGAAACAGAAGAGCAACACAGTTGTTATTTTGAATGTCATGGACTTTTGCCCAGACTGAAAACTAAGCGTCTGTTCTTTACAGACATCTGTTTTCTACAATTATACCCAAACAAAAAGAGTGCATTCTTGAAAATCTGCAAAGGTTTTCCAAAAGTTACCATTTTGAGGTTCCAAAAAGTTGTCCTGGAATGTGTCCCACATTGCACATTTCATGAACATCTTTAAATCCTTCCTTTGTGCTGAGTCTCCATGAAAAGCTCCCTGCACTCATTTTGACCTTATACTGCCGCAAGTAGTGCTGGCCTTATCTGTCCATTGAAGTCGCTGCCAGTATAATGCAGAGCGTTTACACTCCTCTGACCCTGATTGTTGTCTCTGGGTGCTGACATGTCATATATTCAGTGATAAGTCTGAATCCACCTGTGTGAGATAAGGTCAACTCCCTGCAGGGAATGTACAAGTGGCAATGACTAAAATGTTGACAGCACTGTCATCCATCCATCCAGCCATTATCCGAGCCTCTTAGACTAAAGAGGGTCGCGGGCCAGCTGGAGCCTATCCCAGCTGTCTTTGGGCAGTGGGTGGACCAGTACACCCTAAACTGGTTGCCAGCCAATCAGTGGGCACACACAGACAAACAACCATACCAGACAACCAACCACAATCCACCAAATGACAGTTCAGAGAGTGAATCATCAAAACAAAAAAAGCAAAAATGCCGCAAAAGGTCCGCGAGAAGCAGTGAAAGTCAGGAAAACAACAGCGAGTCACATCGAGCAACATATACAGTCTACATGTATAGTTCATGCTTATGTTTCCTGTATTTTGTTATTTATACACTAGCCTAACCTAACGTATACATCTTATTAAAAAATAAAAAATCCTCGTCTCACCCCTCGGATGGTGTCCGTCCCTCATTCAGCTCGGGTCCTCTACCAGAGACCAGGAAGCTTGAGGGTTCTGCACAGTATCCTTGCTGTTCCCAGCACTGCACATTTCTGGACTGAGATGTCCGATGTTGTTCCCGGGATCTGTTGCAAACACTCATCTAGTTTGGGGGGTCACTGCCCCGAGTGCTCCGACCACCACAGGCACGACTGTTGCCTTTACCTTCCAGGCTCTCTCCAGCTCCTCTCTGAGCCCTTAGTATTTCTCCAGTTTCTCGTGTTCCTTCTTTCTGATGTTTCCATCACTTGGGACCGCTACATCCACTACAACGGCTTTCCTCTGCCCTTTATCTATGATCGCGAAATCTGGTTGGTTCGCCATGACCATCTTGTCAGTCTGGATCTGTAAGTCCCACAGGATCTTCGCGCTGTCATTCTCCGCCACCTTCGGAGGTGTTTCCCATTTTGACCTTGGGGTTTCCAGTCCATACTCCGCACAGATGTTTCGGTAGACTATGCCAGCCACCTGGTTATGGCGTTCCATGTAGGCTTCTGCCAGCATCTTACACCCTGCAGTTATGTGTTGGATCGTCTCAGGTGCCTCTTTGCACAACCTACACCTTGGGTCTTGTCTGGTGTGGTATATCTGGGCCTCAATGGCTCTGGTGCTCAG
>CAAKHF010008993.1:14495-29148 GCA_901007745.1 Hippocampus kuda
ATATGATGGCATGTTGACTGATGCAGTAATCAAGCTCAAAGTGAGTCAGTATCCTTGTTAGTCAATTAGTAGGTTAGTTTGTTAGTTATTTAAAGCTTTTTGGTTAGTATTTGTCATATTTCCAAGAATGTTAGTAGCTTGTGGAAACCCGTCTTGTCCGTTACACAAATGATGAGACCTAATTATGATTTCAAAAGAGAATTCTTGTTAACACAGGCCATGCTCTAGTCTGTTAATCAACAAAGACAAAAAAAAGTCATTTGATTTTGTCAATATAAAATGAATTATAAAAATGAGCAGAGCAGAGATGTTAGTACTCGGCAGCCGTGCCATTGTTAGTATCAGAGGGAGTTAGTAATGTTGACCTTGGGGACAACAACGAAGGCACTCACCTGCAAAGCTTGACCACACCGTGCACACAAAGTCACACATCTATGATTCTCTAACTTGAGCCCATAGCGTGACACAATGCTGCAATGCAACAGTCACAAGATCTTTGTGGACTTTATGGTCAAGCCAGGTTTGATAAGCCACGTTCCTGCTTCTGGCTCATGTAATTTCCTCCCCAAATCTTGAAACCCTTCTTGACACACTCAGCTTCTGTTTAGATTTGATGTCCTTCTATCATGATCAGCCTGAATAGTTCACAGAAGAGGGGTTGCAGGATCAAGAGAGAGGGTTCGTATGTGTTTGTGGCCATAAAGCAGAGGGTTAGTCACTGACTGTGAGGCCAGCCAATAGCACTGAGCGAAGAGGTTAGTAGTCATCACACTGTTAGCAAAAAGTAGTCTTGTTAGGAAGATAATGTTAGTATAATCCAGACCTCTGAAAAAGTCAATTTGCAGAATTATTATCATATGATGGATTTTCTTTTTATAATCCGACACAAGTTTGTCCTTTAGTGGCATTCTTGCAATTATTCACAAGGATCAACCATATAGGTTCGATTCAGGCTATTAGTACTGTATAGCTTGATTTAGTAGCCAGGGCGAAATGCAAAGCAATTGTTTATTAATATTTTGTCCAGGGTCTGGTGCATTCAGCAGCGAGAAGTTTTGAATAAACATGCACATGGACACGCAAAGACACAGAAATATTGCACATGCATACAGACGTGCATTCACACAGACTCACACTTTAGTAAAAATGCACATTATCTAGTATCGAATGTAGGCCATAAAGGAATACCCAAAGGTGGCTACAGAATATTCTGGATTAGAGACACATTTTTAAAAGTGTGTGAGAATTTTTGGTCGAAAACATGGGAAATACTAGATGTGTGTCGGCCTTTTTATCGATAGTAGCTATGACCTGTGAGCTGTTCAATAATGACTGCCTTCTGGTGAATTTAGATGTATTCTTACAGGAGAAAGAGAGCAACTACGAGGAGAGGTAACCAAGGCAACAGGGGGAGGTGAGTGCACAAAGCACAACATAAAAGTGTTTTTCACCACAGTGGCTTTTTATGTGCCAAAGCGTTGGTTGATAGAGGTAGTTTAGGATTTGCATGCCTGATTGAAAGACAAAGGACATAATATTGTCACATGCGAACACCTTCCTGCTTAATATCGCATCTCTTTCTAGCAGATAAAAAGGTTGAAATCTGATCTCTCCAATGAAATGTTCACTGACACACAAAAGTATTAGATGTTGATCCACCCTTTGAAGGCACAGGCTAGCAGGAACTCGGTCATTCCAGTATCCACCTGCAGGAGAAAATGAGCCAATAAAAATGGAATAAATACCTGTAGTTGTACATTTTGAAATGCGAGCAAAATATAAATTGATTTTAGAATTCTCACAATAATAGACAACATATGGAGACACAGCTGTCCTGTTCCAGTCTAAAGTATGCACTTTATACTGTATGCACATATCACACTCTCACAAGAGTAAACGTGAGTGATCCATGTAAAGGAGCGGGGGAATAAAAATCCTCTTCATTTAAATCTACACGGGCATGCGTTATTTACCATCAGTGAGGCAGCACAGGGTGAGTCATTCAAGCGATGTCATCAGCACAGGAGCATAATGTGTCCAAAGTAAGCCCTAAGCAGGTGTCGATCCATGTAACTGGCAGGAACACACAACACAAAGCTGTACAAAAGCTACAAACACCTGCAGTCCCTCAAGCCACTCCTTGATGTTTTCCATCCACAAATTAATAAATTAATTAAACAACATCCGTAGCTACTGCAGCAAACGTTTCGCGGGATCACATTAATTTAAATGGGCTAATATTGCAAGATATAAAAAGAGCCTCTCTCTCTCGGGTTAATTATTTTGAGTATTGAGTCTTGAGCACATAACCTGTCCAGCTGTTGTTCCCGTAGCCAGAACTGATGCCATGTCAACAGTCCTTAAGGTTGAATCCATTAAAACTCAGCACCTTAATTCCTAAAAATCACAGGAAAAGAAAATAAAATGAGTATTTTTCTCTCATTATCTCAGCAGTCGTTTTTCCCCACAAGCCTGCAGGCAAAGCTTGTGTTGAATTTAGATCACTTAATTCGGCAAATAACAAATAGCCTGGGAGTCAGTTACTGATATATACGCAGTAGCTGGAGCGAAATGCTGGTACGATAAAACATAATCAAATCGTTGTAGCTCGGAAACAATCACGATTACCCCCTACAAGCACAAACAGGAGAAGCGCAGTGGGTTCTTTCTCTGAAGTCACAGTGAACGCTGATGAATGTTATTCAATTCAAGAAAAGATGAACCGTGCTGACTGTGCCACACACAATAAATACAATGTTGCTGACAAATATATCACGATATAGCATGGATCTGTTTCTTACCAGTCATTTGTAAGTTGCACATCTGCCACAACGCCGACATGATTGTATTAGACCGCTCACGAAAGCGTCCAACATGACAAACGTGCACCATCTTGTTCCCTGCAGCAAAAGAGGGAGATGGCCGCTCTGTGTTCAGCTGCGGAGCTGCTGCAAGCCCAAGTGGGAGTGCCGGGAGCAGCTGCACGCAACCCATTTCGGAGCACTGGATAATGTGGACATGTCTCGAAACAAAGGACCATCTTGGTTGTGAGGGGCTACGCCGACATGAATAAGTCAGTGAAGCCGCTCCCCAGCTGCTACCACAGGTTTGGGCTCTTTTGTATGTGCGCCCTGCATCCGCCATCTGTTTCCTGGGCAACCTGCGAGTATCAGCCCCCCACCCAGCCATACGAAACACTACTATTCTTGGTACCATTGTACAGCAGTATAAGCAGGCATTTGTGACACAGTTAATTTGCATATTTTCAAACATAGAGGTGTTCACAATGTTGATGCCCCTCTGTTAATGAAAGAAACAACCACACGAATAACTTGAATCTGACCAAAGTAAGAGTATGTGAGAATTTTGTGAAAACCCACCACCTTCTGTCTGAATTGTCTGTAAAAATCTAGAAGAAGAAAAAAACAGTTGCTAAATTAGCTAATTTATAATTTTTTGCTCTGTTGACTTTTTGTTTATTTGGTTTTTTTTGGACCAATTCATCAAAACGTGCATTGTATATACATTGGTTTTTGCTATACATTGTATATACATTGGTTGTGACATATCGGTACATAAGGTATTTTCATGTTTTGTTTTTAAGTTTGACCCATAAAAAGCTTGTGCAACATGGATTTTACACATTTCAGAAAGAAAATCCACCTGTTGCGCAATCCAACTCTTAATTAATACATATTACTAAATATATTACTATTACATTACATATATTGTTATCATATTATAATGTGCTGGGGGGGAAACGAGTGCATATTCGGATTGAGCGCAAAAAAAAGAAAAGCTTGTTTGAATCACTGATTAAAGGTTTTTCTTATTAATAAACATTTATTGACTAGAATAATTGACAAAACTATTTTTTTAATTTGGTTAACTTTAGAGCCTGTACTTTCCCTTAAGGTTTTATGTTCAGTTCTATTTTTATTAGAGTATTTGTTACACAAGTAGGCAACGTGTAGAACTGGAACTCCCGGAGTAAAAGGAAGAAGAGTGACGGGAGGCGGTGCTTAAAATGTGCATTTGACGTCTCACCCAGCTGGGGGCGACAGCGTGCACAGATTTGGCCCCTGTTGGCTGTTTTATAACCGGAAGTAGCAAGTACTATTGCGTTTCTCATTGGGCAGGTCTTGCTTTGTTGATACAAGAGTTACTCAAATATACCTATCTTGACTGATGATCTGATGCATCCGCCGGTCGTTGCAGGTCTTTCTGGCCTGTGTCGAGTCACCGAAAATCTTTACGTGAGTAACGGCAGAGCGGCGAGTCGCGCCTCTCTGGTGAGCGCCAACAAAATAACATGTATCATAAACGTCACGGAGACCAAATGCAGCAGTGCCACTCTTCACGGTGTGGAGTACCTCCACATTCCCTTGTCTGACACACCATCCACCCCACTTGGGAACCATTTTGACGAGGTGGCGGATAAAATACAGCACGTAGCACAGAGCGGTGGTCGCACGTTGGTGCATTGCACCGCCGGGGTGAGCCGCTCAACTGCACTCTGCATGGCTTTTCTCGTCAAGCACCATGGCGTGACTCTGATGGAGGCTCACGCTCAGGTCAAGACATGTCGGCCCATGACGAGGCCCAATAATGGTTTTTGGAAGCAACTAATCCAGTATGAGGAGGAGCTTCGTGGGTCCACGTCTGTCCGGATTGTGTCGTCTTCCATGGGAGAGATACCTGATGTGTATGAAGAGGCGGCCAGAAATATGATGCCACTCTGACATCCTGCTGCTTCTCGTGCGTGGGAGACTTTTCCGTTTGATAAGTCAGTAACTGATAATAATATACCGTGTGCTCATTGTAAACTTCATTATCTGCATTTCAGTTACAATTCACAACAACTTCAGAGCTACATTAAAACGTGCTTTGAAAAATGTGTTCGTTTTTAATTGACACTATCGGATACAATTTAACATGATGTGTTATGCACTGTTTGGTTTTTGCACAGTTGTTCAACAGGTTGTGCAAAATTGTGTCAAGTGTTCTCAATCTCAAGCGGAAATAACCACGACCTATTTTATGATCATGCTTTCCTGTATATGTATATGATGTGGGGGACAGGGGAAAAACGCCATCACACCTTTAAAGATCATAACAACATTTATTGTGGATAGCAGGATATTCCAAACATTTTAGCCTGGTAGCTTTACAGCTTGATAGCTTTACAGAAACAGACAGGTTTTACATTTCTTCATTACTAATGACCACTGCCATTTGTAAATGGTGTTCCTTTCAATACAATAATGTCAAACTGAATATAATACAGTGAACCCATTTTCCATTTTGCACACACATGGAAAATAAGATTATCTTTTGTATTCTTTATCCCCATCATTCATACACCTCTCCTCCCCCAAAGTGCCACCAACTATTAAGGAACGTATCTATTGATCAATTTCCTTGTGAAAATAAATCAGTTCAATTTTGACTTAAAGCAAGTCAGAGAATATCGGGAGAAAAGCAGTGCAATTTACAAGAGGATAATCTGGAAACATAATCCAATACAGAAGCAATTCAAACATTTCAGGAACTAGCGACCTCACTTCCTCTCTCGTTACAAATTTACATGTGTGGTGATCAACAGGATAGTGGTTAATCATCATCCAATACAGAACCAATTCAAACATTTAAGGAACTGCAGTAAAATCCTGTGAATACTCTCGATATTATATGAGAATATTTATCAGCGGGGGCTTAATAAAAGAACAAAATCACATCATTTAGACATTTACCAGTATCTAGGCAGATGGTAAGTTTTGTAAAAGAAGGAAAAAATAGAATAATTTATTTATAGCATATTTCATAAACAATGTAACTCAATATGATTCACATACTACAATTTAAAGTACATTTAAAGGCAGTTCCAAAGTTACCGATTGAAAATAAAAGTAAAGCAATTTTTAAAAATTAATTGTATTATTATTTATTGGGTGCAGAGTGTATAAGAACAAAGTTTTTTTGAAAACATGATGTTAAAAATACCTCCGTCATACGTATGGGGAAAGAGCATAATTTTTAACCTGGATTTAAAAGCATTTACACTTTGTTCGGATTTTTAAAAAATCTTTATTCATTCATATCATTCACTTTGATAAGAAGTTATACCAGCAAATAGGGGGACAGAATTATAGACAAGGAGAAAAAAATTAACTTTTAAAGGGTGATTGGGAGGGGTTGGGGGGGCATATACACAAGTGCATTATCCTCGGGATTTTCTGGTCGCCACCTTGCTTCCTCTCTCATGACCGACTTCAATATTAACTGTTTATTTATTTAAAAAAAAAAACAAGGAGCAGCGCATCAACTCTCACGAACAAAGTAACTACATTTGTCAGTTATGAAACATTTTCATTCAATAAAACATTGCATTTAGGGGTCTTTTTATCATGGAGTCTTGCTAGTTTCTAGACTTTGTGAACGACAACTCTTCCTATACACTTCTCTGCATGAAAGAAAATATATACCGTATATAATTTTTTCCCCCCAAATGTTTCTTATTTGGCTCACAGTGCAATCGTAGCTGTACAAACAACGCAAGTAAATAACATTGGAAAACAAATAAAGCTTTCATTTTCGGCTGAAATATCCTGAGTCATGGTTTCTCATCATCAAAGTGGAATAAAGACATAGGTGCAAAAACCGCATGCATATTTAACTAGCACTGCGTTTTACTCTATCAATAAGGCAACAGTGTCATCCGTATAGTCATGCAATCCGCATCCATCTACAGAATACAACCAAAATGCACGTTAGTTCAAATGCTCACTTCATTTCACACCGTCCCACAGTGGATTCAGTGTCTCAAGGATACAGCATCTGATTACATCTGAAAAGAAAAAATGAATTTTCTCATCAAATTCACATCAAAGAAGGAAAACACACAAAAATGATTCAAATAAATAAAATACCTGCTGTTCCAATTTTTGGTAGTCTGTGGATTTTGGTCGACGAGCAGATCTTGATCTCTTTCCTTCCAAAACATATGCAATGATCTAGAAGGCGGAGGAGAAAAATAAAACCCTCTCGTATCGGATGAAATGCAAGAGGTTGGAGACTGACATGGAACAATTGCTTGATATTTTTGGCTGTTTGATAAACATTCCTGTTTTTGCTTGGTTGTAAATACAGAACACACAAAAAAAAATCAACATTTCCACTCAATAATGAACAACGAACTGGTTTTCATTTTTCGATAATCAACATTTTATATTTAAATTGAAACTGCACAGCAGCACACTATTTTTCTCTCTAGAAACATTGGTGATATTTTAGACAAAATGTTTTAAAAACATTTTACTGAATCCATTTTAAAAAAAAATGTACATTTTTACACATGAATATGCAACATTTTTAAGATATGTTCCATCTATTCAGTCGTAAATAAATTCCGTTTTACAGATGTGATTACCATGTTCAAACAAACCTCTCTCCCCATCGATACTGGCCTATGAGACTATCTGACGTCAGAACCACAATCGTGATATTGCTGGCTCAAAACACACTTGAGTAAGCCTGGTTTGTTCAAAAGTGACCGGCAGAACGGCAACTCTGTCAGGGTGTCAGCATCAAAGTGTACAGAGTCCATCCATCCATGATCCAAACCGCTTATCCTGACGAGGGTCGCGAGCGCCCTGGAATTTGTCCCCGCTGACTTTAGGCTTTCCCTCTATTAAACTGTCCTTTATTCTACTCTTTCATTCTCTATGCTACCCAAATATTTGACAGAATTTTCCGTTACACCTCCGAATATCAAAATATTCAATAGCTGCAGCCTGAGGCATATGCTGTTCTCCTAAATCATTTATGCGATTCACACTAAATGTTCTTTTATCACATCGGGCTGGACGATTAATCAAAATTTGAAAAGGGATTTTGGCTTCTCTCGATCTTCAAAACATTTTTATCGAAGAAAAACGACGTGCATAGCGGCGCAGTGCGTTTCCAAGTCCTTGATGTTCCAAATTCGTATCCTTCATGAGTAAAGTGACTCTTTGGCATTCCCATTCAAAATATCAAGTGGGAGAGACGGTAGTTTGTTTCATTCAGCATCCAACTCCGCTTTAAATGACCAAAAACGCAAAGTCAATAAAAACCCGGCGACTGAAGGCACTGCTAACATTTAGTTCCAAAGAAGATGTACTTTGATCGCCGAGTATGTCAGATTCCGACCATTTGAGCCGTGTGCATCCAGATAAAGAGGTGAGAATTGCAGTTACGACTAAGTAAACATGAAAACAACATCAATGAGAATCAAGAGTTTCAGAAGCTACATACCTTGCGCTTGTTGTGGTAGGCGATGTAAAGCACTGCAACCATTACTGCTGTAGAGACCAGGTATGCAAAGAAATGACTACTTTCGACTTCGTCACTTCCACCATACTGATTGTTGCCTCCCATTTTTTTATTTGTGGCTTCATCTCCTCCGGATGTTGCCTCATTGGCAGGGTCGTGCGTTTGTGACTTCTTGCCATGCTCTCCTTTTGATTTGTCCTTTGCAGCCTCTCCTTCTGATTCGTCCTTCTTTGTAGGCTCGCCTTTTGATAGGTTCTCCTTTTCAGACTCTTTTTCTGATTTGTCCTTTGCAGCCTCTCCTTTTGATTTGTCTTTGTTTGCAGACTCGCCTTCTGGTATGTCTTCCTTTTCAGGCACTCCTCCTGATTTGTCCTCTTTTTCAGACTGTTCTTCTGACTTGTCATCTTTTTCAGGCTGTTCTTCTGATTTGTGCTCCTTTTTTGGATCTGCCTCTGATTTGTCCTTTGCAGCCTCTCCTTTCAATTCATCTTTCTTTGCAGGCTCGCCTTTTGGTATGTCTTCCTTTTCAGGCACTCCTCCTGATTTGTCCTCTTTTTCAGCCTGTTCTTCTGATTTGTCATCTTCTTCAGGCTTTTCTTCTGATTTGTCCTCTTTATCCGTCTGTTCTTCTGATTTGTTGTCCTTTTTTGGCTCTCCCTCTGATTTGTCCTTTGCAGCCTCTCCTTTTGATTCATCTTTCTTTGCAGGCTCGCCTTTTGGTATGTCCTCCTTTTCAGGCACTCCTCCTGATTTGTCCTTATTTTCAGGCTGCTTTTCTGATTTGTCCTTCCCAAGCTCTCCTTCTGATTTGTCCTCCTTTACAGGCTTTTGTGATGACTGTTTCTCTGTGTTTGCCTCATGTGCAGCCTCTTTTTCAGATTTTGTATCCTCCTCTTGCTGCCCTCCTGATTCTTCCTTGTTAGGAGGGTCACCTGATTTTGGGTCCTCTGTGATTTCCTGTTTTGTCTCTGAAGCCCCTGGAGTTGCTTTGCTCTTGCCAGCTTCTTCCAACAAACCGTGACCTTCTTTAGGCTTCTGGTCTTGTGTCTGAGGTTTAGCCTGAGTCCTTGAGGCTAAGCCTGTCTGGGCCTTCTTTTTTTCAGGTGGATTCTGGACTACATTATGGTCAACGGGTACGTCTTTTGAATCAGGTGTGACATTTTTAGTGCTTGATGAAACTAAGGCACCTTCACCCGCATTCGAAAGTGCTGGAGCCCCTACAAAAATGAATACAATTATTATTGACTTTCAAAAACAAACAACCCTACCATGAACAGAATTCGAGGAAATCACCGGTGAGACATTCTTAGAACAGGCCAGCAGGCTACTAATGGTCCTTGGGGACAACCTTTTATTTCACGAAAATATATGATGTAAAAATAAATAAATAAATACCGGTAACTAAAAACCATAAGGACAGCAGCCTAAATAACATGCGAGTGTTAGGTGTTGAGGCTGCCTCAGTGGAAGTTTGGACTGTGAGTATAGTCTAGTTTCTGGGCTTATAGTCTTTTTCTGTTTTGTTCATTACTTTCTGCTCTGTGTTGTTAGACAATTTTAATCAATCAATCAATCAATCACTCACTCACTCACTCACTCACTCATTTATTTTTTACTCAGTCAACTAACTGACAACGACTTGTTCCGTGTTGACAACTTCTTCGACTGGACTTTCTTGGGCTGATGATATATTTAATGTGTTCTGGTTTGACAACTTGTAGCAATTACCTGTTACGAAATGGGGTTAAATCACGCCTGCACATTACCAGAACTTGTGCCCTGACAAGCCACATTAACCCTTTCAGGGACAGCGGTTACAGTGGACAGCTTATCATGTTCTCAGGTTACAGATTGCATGAAAGAGTTCAAATTGAAGTCAATAAAGTGAATGGTTCGTACTGTAGTAGAGCTGAGCAAGAAGGTTTGTTTATTTGGCTGGCTATATCCTGCTATTTTCTTGAAGTTGGAAGTTGCTATAGTACAATTGAATTAATAACTGCATAAAAAAGATGTTTTGCATACAGTATGTCTTCAAAGTCACATGGGAATCTAGAAGACACTCTCACTTGCATCCAGTTAGGTTATACTTACATCATCCCCTATGCTGCCCACATTGTTGTAAATGCTATGATTAACCAGTGTTAATTCATCGAGTATATTTTATTCTGCTAGTTCCCCGCCCCCTTTTTTTAAAAGAAAAATATGTGAGATATAATTCTTCAAATTCATTCAGCCACCTCAAATTACAATGACAATTAGTTTGCCAATTCACCAATCAGGTTTATTTGTTTGAATGCTCACTCCCAGTACAAACCAACATTTTTTGCCAACAAGTGTGGAATGGCAGACAAATGTGCCTTCAAAGGCCATCAGTTGGATGGAGGGGGCGGGGGTTATCCAATTTCACTAAATTGCACTTTTTTTGACTAGAAATAATGTGTATTTTGTTTGACGCAAAAAGACAGGGAAACACAATGTTTACAGGCAAAAAGAAACATTGCAAAGACAACCTGTAACGATGCGTAGGTGGCGTAGAGAGTAGCCCGACCAACGTACAAAATCTTAAATCACCAATTATTTCAGCTCTGAAGGAATTCCTTGGTTGTGCAAACTTTCTAACAACTTTAACAAATAATTATATCTTTCTTGTTACTTTTGTATGATTGATATTGTCATTCCATGATCAACGTTCATGGGTAACCTCGTGATTATCGTGCTCATCAACGCTGTGATACTCTTCAAAGATACTGAACATAACAAATTGATGTTTTAATTTGGTTTCGTTCCCGACGGTGATTACACATTCATCAACCAGTTCAATCGACGAGAGATGTTAATTAGGACGAGGCTTAAATGTAAAAAGCCACTCACCGATTACCATGGAGGAACACACCACCGTAACACATGCCAGGAAAACAAATCTCATGGCGCTGGAAAAGGAAGGCAAACCACTGAGAGATCAATGCGAACGTTTAAATCCGCGTTGCAGACTATGATCGGGAAGTGGAAAGTGGAGCTTTAACAGCGTCACAGCTCAGTCTGCCTCCTTCTTCCGTGTACGCATCAGGCTCTTCTTCTGGGCTCTGTTCCGCACGCACGCACGCACGCAAAATGCTCATCAGTGACATCAAGAGCCGAGTGGCAGAAGTAATCGAAACGATGGTATTTAATCCGCCGCTGGGTGTCACTGCTGTCACGCGACAGCAATTTTGGACAGCAGCACTTTTAAAGAGAAAACTTGGTAGGGTTTTTCATGAGTCCTCGTGGGGAAAAGACAACTATTTATGTTTTTCGGCCGGGGAATGTTTTCAAGCAATGTGTGTTGTTTGAGTGAGGATAAACCTTAAAAGTAATCGCCATGCGTCTTTTAAAAAAAAAAAAATTTCCCACACCTTTGCCATTAATACCGCATAAAATAATGTATTTCCATCTGCAATTTTCACAGGAGTTAATTTCAAAAATAGCTTTATCCTTTAGAGATCCTTGATTAGCCTGTATTTTATTTTCTGTCTTTTATTTCTGTTTCTTTGCGGGATGGCCTTACAGTTTGGGAGATCAGCAATGCTTGTCTGAGAATGCAAAATCACTCCCTAAACTGACTTACAAGCACAGTGATAGTGTCATCCCATGCTAAGCATCTGGAGAAGATCAGGTGAGTCACCAGTCTTAAGGCCATTTTCATTCATTCCATTGAGTGAATGTTCCTAATGAAATTTTCAAACAATGTATCCTGCATGGCAATTCTGTGAAAGGACTGTGTGGTTTTATGAAGTAAGGGACACAAGTGTGAGGGAATGCATATGTGTTATCTTTGGTTCCGTCTCCAGTTGCTTAATCTCTCCCAGATACACCCTTTCTCTTGAGGTCCTAGATTTACCAACAAATATGTCCATAAACTATGTAAAATACATGTCATATTTTATTTTGTGGCTTTTTAAATTCATTATATGCTATATTAATCAGTCAATATCAGTCCAACAAGTTGAATGTCTCTTTAACACTTATCCTCATGAGGGTTGCGGGTGTGCGGCAGCCTATCCCCACCTGACTGGACGAGAGGCAGGGCGTACCCTGGACTGCTCACCAACAAATCACAGGACACGTCTACATAAAAACCAGAAACAATTCACACCTATGGACAATTTAAAATCTTCACTTAACCTACCATGCATATAGGAATGTGAGAGGAAACCTGAGTACCCGGAGAAAACCCACACAAGCACGAGGAGAGCATGCACACAGGAAGGCCAGAGACTGGATTTTAACCCACAACCTCTGAACCATAAGGCGCGTGTGATAACTATTGTCAAGAGATAAGAAGAAAATGAAAAAGCACAGCATGTGATCCGTTTCCCCATCTTGTTTTCATGGGACTCTGCATAACATGCCCATTTTATTCAATCTCGTATTGCTGTTCGTGTCTTAATTTTAAAATTATATTTTAGATATATTTAAGTGACACAAAATGGCATCTGAAAATGATTCAAGTGTCCCACTGAAGACAATTACTACTACTAATATTGGCATGATATAAATGTATGGAAGAGATGAGATAAGGTTACTCTTCTAATGTTAATTTAAGGTGTTTTACATCTCAGCATGGTGTCTGGGACCTTGGGTCTTGTAATGAATATGTCTTAATTGTGCTAGTTGACATTTGAAAAGTCCAATAATACCTCTCATTCTTGACAAACATTAGCATTTCCATTTTTAAGGTCAAATAGGTATGAATAATACATTAGCAAGGTTCTTAAGCTCACAGTCAGCTGTAGCTAACGTCACAAAGGCAGCAGCTGAGTCTTGCTAAGGTCAGAGATTGTTACAGAAAAAAATGGTTCATTTCACTTTGGGAAGCCACGTTATACAAACACAGCATCCGGTTACATTTACAAGAACATAAGGTCGATGCAAGTCTCATGTGCATCGGCCAGTTCTCTGTCAGTAGTTGTTGTTGATATAAGCCTACATTAGTATGATTATGCAAACATCTCAGTACCACTGGGTACAATGTTGAGTGATCAAAGTCAGTGAGGAAAAACCTTGGCGAGAGATTTGAAGAATTCAATGAGCAATATTAACATCTATTAAATGTGACCTTGGGCTTTTATGACAGACACTGAGCAGTGCAGCGAATGGACACTTTCTTATATACATGTATACTGAATGGATTGTGGAGCATTGCAAATTCATGATGACATGCTGGTTTAAAACCTAATGACGATCCCCAACATTATATACAGTACATGCAAGAATTACCTGGCTTTCTGTCGAAGTTGAATATAAAATGTGATGACATCCAAGTCAGTGGTCCCCAACCTTTTTTGTGTCACGGACCAGTTGAGACAAGTACATGTTGTTCGCGGAGCGGCAACCATTTTTTTCATTGCTTTTAAATTGCTTTTACAGTGCAGTAGTGCACGGTTTGATTCCGCCTCTGGCCTCCTCGTGTGAAGTTTGCATGTTGTCCTCGTGCCTGCGTGGTTTTCTCAGGGCACTCCGGTTTCCTCCCACATTCCAAAAACATGCTTGGCAGGTGAATGGAACACAAATTGTCCCTAGTTGTGAGTGTGAGCGCGGATGGTGGTTCGTCTCTGTGTGCCCAGCAGTTGGCTGACAACCGGTTGGGTGTCCCCCGCCTCCTGCCCAAAGACACCTGGGATAGGCTCCAGCACTCTGTCTCTGTGCAGCCTGGTCCCAAATGGGCCAAGGCCCGGTACTGATACAGTAGTTTTTTTTGTTTTGTTTTGTTTTGTTTTGTTTTGTTCTGTTTTTACAACATGTAAACACCACAGGCAGGAAGAATTTTGGACCATTCCACTTTACAAAACTGTTTTTGTGTAGCAATACTCTTGGAGTGTCTTGTTTGAATCACTATTTTGAGTTCCTGCCAGAGTAATGGGGTTGTGGTGAGAACTCTGACTGGGCCACCTTAGAAGGTGTATTTTCATGTGGTGAAACCATTCAGTTGCTGATTTACTTCAGTCATTTGGATCATTATCCTGTTGCATTACCCACCCCTGTTGAGCTTCAACATGCAGAAAGGTGGGCTTCATTTCTCGTGAAAGATTCCGTATCTTGACACTCTTCATTTTTCTGTCGATTGTTGCAATGTAACCAGGCCCTGAAGTAGCAAAAGCAGTCCCAAACCATGATGCACCCTCCACCATACCAAACATTTAGAATGAGTTTTTCATTGTGATGTCTCCATTGTAGCCTTGTGTGTTCCTCCCAACCAGCTATTGATTTTCTCTGTTCTGTCCAGAATAGTTTGCCACAAGTGCTGTGGCAAACTATTAGGATCATTAATTAAAACACATTAGGATCTAATTCGAGCATCGAA
>CAAKHF010008996.1:7280-20734 GCA_901007745.1 Hippocampus kuda
GGGGGGGGGGGGGAAGCATGGCATGCTGGCCACTTAAAGCTGGCTTCGTTATTTAACCCATTTGTCCCTTTTAAAGGTGAAATGTGGCCCCTTAGCACAACATTTTTCCCGGTCCTGAATTAGACCGACTGAAAAGGGTAGCTCAAGTTTCGCCGAGTCTGTGCTGTAAGAGAGTCCATCATGTTGGGTTTTTTTTTCATCTTCTTCGTTGAGAAAAAGTCATTTCGGGCCAACGCAAGTTTATTCTAGTCCATAATTTTGGTGCAGCTGAAATGTACCCTCCTTCGTTGGGACGCAGCGCGGTTCCAGGCTGAGCTTTCAGTTGTGGTCGCGGGGATGTTGAACATGGCTGGAGCGAGCTCGGCTGATTGAAGGGTAGTGATCAGGTTGAGCTCGGGCGCCTTCACAGCGCGGACCTTGATGAAAGACACTCTTTCAAGAGATAAATGCAGCTCTTCACACAGCTGCAAAACTCATCATGGAAGATTCCTTTTTGTTCCAGAGCACGGCCATCATCAAAACTCTTGACTACATGCGGTTGGCTTCCATATGGAACGATACCGCACTGCTATTCAAATTTCTCCTCCGACTGGAAAACAATCATTTGACTTCATCGGAATTTGGGTTCTCATTTATGGCCACCACCAAAATAATCAATAAAAAGACTAACAAGTCAAGAATAAAGTTGCAGACAGTAATATGATGTGTATTGGACTGTAGCGCTCCTAAATGCTGACTTTTGTGCAGGCAGCGTGGTTTCAGTTTCCACTCAGTGTTGGTGTGAATGTGCTGTAATCGACTGGCGACCAATCCGGGATGTAGTCGAGCTTCTGCCCAAATTCAGATGGCGTAGAGTCCAGCTCCAGAAGCCTCAACTCTCCGAATAATATGAAAATAAGTCAAGTTAAAGCATGCCAGTTTTAGTGTTTCCTTAATAGTCACTCTAAAATCCCTGTTCTGTATCAACTAAATAACACAGATAAGAAAGAAAAAAAAAGGTGGTTGCCTGCTCCCCGGCATACAGTCACAACTAAAAACATGTCAAAACAATTCTCAAAATTCAAACTGATTTCTCCGAGACTGCCTCTTTCTCTCCACTACAAATGATCCATTCGTGGCACCGCCCTTGAACAACTCCAAATTCTTCCGACTGCAGAGGCTTTCCCGCACTCGCCTCACTCATCAACTTGTGCAGCGTGGCTCCCTCCACAGGAAATGAGGCAGAGGATGTGGCATGTTGGGCCGCACAGGGCCAGAAAGACAGGATGGAGGAATTGCTTGAAGATGTGTGCCGTATTACATCACAGGGTGGGGCGGCTGCCCTTCTGGTGAGGGCGGTGGAATGACACAGCCATGTTACTTTGTTAAAATGCGTTCCAAATGCCTCCCGGAGATGCCGTTTGAAGGTGTACTGGCGAGCGATCTTAACCCTTCTGTGCCACAACATCCCATAACAGGACTATTGACAAACAAACAAAAATGATTTCATGATTCATTAACATGTTGAAGGCGCTAACTTGCCCATATTGAATATTCCAAATTCAATGTTTTTGTTTTTTACTTATATGCAGATGATAGTTACCCATAGCACAATACTGCTTTTTATTGCTTTCATGTCCATAGAGGGCACCAACCTAAATAAGTAATTAGAAACTATATATGTATGGATAGGTCTGACGCCACTGAACATTTTGAGTGGTCGCAAGAAAAAAAAGGATTCAGAAATGACTTTGATATTACACCTTAAAGCCACCATTTCATTATGGAGCCTTTTTTCCGATGTGTTGTAAAAAAAAAGTCAACGCAGAAGTGTTCTCAAGGATACGCCACAAGTTCTCAGTAGGGTTGAGGTCAGGGGACGACACGTGTTTTGTGTGTGTGTCTATCTCTATCCCCACAGCGGCTTCAATCGTGTTCGCATGAGAATTGTTTTACGGCAGGAGGCAGGGTTTTGTTTTGAATACCATGGCAGGAAATGCTTTTTCAGGCACTCTGAAGGGACCCCACCGCCTCTCCCTCGCTCAGTTACTCCAGCTCAAAATATCACTCTGCCGCCATGTTGACGTCACAGCTTTGTTGGGGCACAATAATGGTGGCGAATGAGAAGGATCACTTTGTTGTGAGTCGGGCTTGTTGGAACACAGGCCAACACATGAGGCAAGCAGCCATCATGGCGACTCTAGTCCAACAATGAATGCATTTACGCACAAGGCTTAAGTTGTCCAAGAGGGCAGTAAGAGGAGAAGAATGGTATGTAAGGTCCTCGGCTCCAAAGTTAGCGGCAGCTCTCAGGTTACCCTACGGAGGGCTACGGAGACTCGCTTGACTTGTCACCAACTAATGGGTCAGACGTGTCGTCCTGCTGTACAGCATGGTCGGCGTTCGTTTACCGTACATTGCAAGGGCTTTGCGTGCCTTGTCGGGCAAATGTACGTACTGTAGATTTATCTGTGTAAATGACACCTTTGAAACAATGGAACACAGAATGTTAATGCGAGAAATGGACAAATGATAACAATATATCTTTGTGGGGTCTGTTTTCTGCTCGAGCTCGACAAAATGCCTGGCAAGGGGGGGAAATGCCATCAAGGCTAATTAGGTGTTATGCAATTCAGCAGATGAGAATTAACCGTATTAGTTTTCATCCATGAGAGGGGCTCAGTGGTGACTTTTAAATGGAATAAAAATGTCTTCCACAACATATCAACATTTACTCCAAATCACAAAATGACTACTTTACTAATTCTAGAGTGAAATTTGTGTGTTTAAGTGACTCAGTGAAGGAAACGGCATAACAATTTGGCAGAATCGAGGCAACTGAATGTTTTGTGTTTTTTTAATCTTGTATGACTATTTGTATAGTGACTCACAGATCTGTATCAAATATAAAATGCAAAGGAAAAAAAAACATTTGTCTCGGTAGACCTCAATGCAGAACCCCCATAGGTCACTATTACCCCTTTTCCAACCGCCCCTCCCTCCAAAAAAAAAAAAACTTCATTCGACACCAGGGCCAGTGCTGTGCTTAGTTGGCGCTGAACAAGTTCGTGTTTGGTTTTCCGCCGGAAAAGAGCCAAGTAGGAGCTACGTCATTACGTCATTGTAAAGAGTTCAAACGTCACTGCTTACGTTGACGTTTACCCAAGAGCGCCTACGCTACTAATAGTATTAATAAAAATGATAATAATGCACTGTTAGCATCTGCCAGGCAACTTAGCATAGCATCGATTATACTTGTATGATCACGTTTGGCTGCGAGTCGGAGATCGCATGCTATATGGGCGCATCTCAACAGTTTGTCCAAAACTTGCGCTTGTCCAGGGAGTCATTCCTCTACATTTGTGCTCATAATACCGTCCCCTGACCTAGTCCGGCCCGACAAATAATCGGGGCAAGCTTCAGCACCAATTTCAAGCACCAGAACTAGAGCTAGAGGCAATTTCGGTGGTGGAAAAAGAAAGAATTGGTGCTAACCTGGGCACTAGCCCGGAACTAGCATGAGCACAAGCGCGGTGGTAGAGGGCTATATGTTGGGTACTGGTAGTTTATGTCATGTTTCTTTTAATTGTAAGCATACAAAGAGCAGCAGTTAGCAGCAAAGATGTGACATCTGTCTAAATGGTTGCTGTCTAGGCCCCACAGTCATCCCAACAGCCCACGGCGTTTTGACGACTCACTCCTTAGCAGACCTCCGTACCCATGAGGCTACAGGGGCCGGCACAGAGCTTGACGTCATCACCGGTCCTACGTCAATCCACCCAATGACGGCCGAACAGCAAGATGCGGTGGGCTTCACGACCGAGGCGCCCTCTCCTCAGGCGACGTCCGGTACTGAGGAGCCCACGGTCGAGAGTGAAACCCCCACTTCGGTTGCTACCGAGGCTGCCGAACCCCTTACCACCGAGTCCCCTGCTGTGGAGATCACCCCCACAAAGGCTCCCGAAGAGGCTGAGATCATCCCCCAGTGGACGGAAACTGTCAAGGTGGACATGCCAGATGAGGTGGTTGTTGAAGATGGTACAGAGGGTGAGCAATGAATAAATGAGATGAATAATTAGTTATGAGAGGTACACGAAAGACTCACTCCTCAAGTTCAAACACCCTTCAGTTGTATTTCACTTTTTAGTTCTCATTTTGCATTTGCATATACTGAATTGTTTTGAAACTTTAAATTTTGTCCACGTATTATTTAACTCACTGTATGTAAAATGCATTTTAATTGAATCAATATTGAAGTTGATCTTTTTATTGTCCTATTATTAAGCGCAGTGTGGATGTTCAAACCGTACCTAACATGACAGTGTTTTAACGGGCATAAAACACTGTGGCATAAAAGGCCATTTCATGTTTCATGTTAGTTTTTGATGGTGGTAATGAGGCGCTAAGCAGATGTGATTTGCAAAAAAGTTGAGAACCACTGTCCGAACACTTTGATTTCTGTCCTGCAGAAGGCCTGAGCTCGGGCCAGGTCGTCGGCATTGTGATTGGCGCTCTGTTGGCCGTCGTCATTGTCATCATCGCGGTGATTGCTGTCGTGAGGAGGATGGGAAAATACTCGTGAGTACCTCGCCTCAATTTCAAATTGTCATGTCGCGTTGACTGGATATGAGTATTTGTATCAATGCAAACTTATATATTTATTTTTTATATATGTATTCATTTTTATTGCGATTATTATTATTATTATCATTATTTGTATTGTTATTAGCATAGTTGCTGTTGTTCTTATTTCTTTTTACGGTTTTGACTTCATTTTCGTTTATTGTTTGTATTTGTTTATTTGTTAAATGGAGGTGAGACAACACAATTACCCAACAGAAACCACTCATGTGCTGCATGATCATGCAGTCATATTTTTTCGTGTGTGTGGGTGTGTGTATGTGCGGGTGTGTGTTTGTCACAGGTCTGCCAGTGAAAAAAGACAGTGTGATTGGCTTCTATGATTTTTTTTCCCCCTTCTGTTAGATGCTTTCAGCTAATCATGTGCTGCAATCCCGCACTTACTTCTGAATCATCAGTTTCAGATAATCATTACAAAAGAGTTATGTCATTGTGCGAAACACTAAGACTTGCTTTTTTGTGGTACGTGTCTGGCTAAAATGGTGGTACTTAACCTGGATTCGATCGAACCCTGGGGTTAAGAACCTTATCTCCTGAGTGACAGCAGCTCTTCTTCTCGTCCTCAGCCCCTGAAGAAGAAAAAGACGAAGGCGGCCAAGCAGCAGGAGCCGTCAAAGTTCTGGAAATTCTGAACTACTGAACTGTGACGTCAATTCCAATCATTGAAACAGCAACCAACGAATAAATTTAACACCAGAACTTAATGATTCTAAGCAGGACTCGGAACTGTCATGTTGCCGAAAGAAAAAGATGGGAGCCTAGTTTGTGTGTCCAGTATGTATGATATGTATGTAAGACGACAGAGACGTGCCGCTCATTGTTCACCTCGATGACGTCATGGCAAATGGAGTGATTCATATAAACACAATACACAAAGGAATTTCACCGTAAGACGTGATCCCGCATCAGCGATATAGTGATTAGACTCGTTTTTGTTTTTTTGTTTGTTTTTTTAATGGGATGGGGAAATCATTGAGACGTTCGTCAGTTTGTTAGCGAGGCTACATCCTGTTTCAGGAAAGCTGATGTTAAGACATTAGGAATAGGTCAAAAGGACCGAACCAATTTAAGACTAGGGGGAACGTTTCTATGGTGATTTACACTGTGAACAGATATATACATTTCTTTAACAAGAGTGGAAAATGTTATGGTGCACCATATTTGTTTGTTTGTTGGTAGCAGGCTACTACCTGGTTCAAGAATACTGACATAAAACTTATAGCCAAAAATCTCTATCAGAATTCTTGGGTGGTGGGAAAGTTTCTATCTGGATTTACACCGCAAAAAGAGAAAATAAATGTCCTTAAGAAACATTAAAAGCATGGAGCGCCATACTTTAAAATTTGCTAGTCAACAGGCTAATTACTGTTCAAGACAAATGATGTCATACATACTAGCATTTCTCTGACTTTCTGGAACAAGTTTCTGCTTTAGGAATAGAAAAAAGGGACCCTACCAATTTGGATTTATTTTTGGGGAAGGGACACTGCTTCTATTGTAATATACACTGTGGAAAGAGAAATACATTTCCGAACAAAAGTGAAAATCATTATGAAATGCCGTATTTGTCTTTTGTTTGTTCATTTTGCTTGTTAGTTAACAGGCAACTTCCTGCTTCAAGATGGCTGACAGAAGACTTTAGGCCACGGGTGTCAAAGTCAAGGCCCGGGGGCCATATCTGGTCCGCCACCTCATTTTATGTGGCCCGCAAAAGCAAATCAATCATGCCAAGTTCCATGACGCTTGCTAAAGTCTGAACCAAATTTTCAAATTGTCTTATGTAACCCACAATAACAGTCATTATTTTTGACTTCTCATTTCAAAAATAGTTATCCATCAATTTGTTGTGTGCTGTGTTTGGAAAATGTGGAGGTGATTACACATTTATATAAGGTTTCCCAAAATTCATAATGGCCCTCCAATGTAAACCTTAACTACAATGTGGCCCGCGACCAAAATGAGTTTGACACCCCTGCTTTAGGCTTAGCCAAAACTGACAACAAATTCTAGGACAGGGATCATTTCTATTGTGAGTCAAATGTAATGTTTGTGTAGCCATCTGATTTTTTTTTTTACCTCACAGGCTATTTACCGTTTAGGAAAAAGATAACATAAGACTAAGACTGGAGAACAAGGACTCATGAAATACATTTCCTGAAAAAAAGTGGAAAAACATCACACAACTCCACACATTCTGGGGCATTGAGAACAGTGCTGTTATGTTTCAAATGGCAAAAAGAGAAAGGATATTTCTGTTCACATCAATGAAAACATTGTGAAAGTCCATATTTGTGTTTGTTTGTCCATCAGTTTGTTCCGAAAGCTACTTCCTGGTTTAGAAAGCATGACGTAAGACCTGAATAGATCAAACCCAATCACCCATTTAATAGTCTGGGGAATCTTTTCTCCTCTGCCTCAAAGTGTGGGTGGGGGGGAGAAAATACACTTTCTAAATGTTTAACCAGACACGTACAAAATTTTAATAGTTTTTAATCTGCAGTTTTGGAAAACATTTTCAATGCTAGATCTTGCTTGATACCAAATAACAAAAGGTTTTAGAATGAGATCATTAAACGTGCATGCAACCGGGAAGGAGAAAAGTATTAAGGAACGATGGCTACAAATTAGACACAATGGAACCTATTTTGGCAGTGACGTCATTTTTGTGCCAGCACAAGTCAAGCCTTGCGTGTTTGGGGCCGTGTTATGTCTGTCTGGGTGTGACTGTGCATGAAGCAGCCTCGCCCCCAACGCTCCTGCAAATTTGGTGACAGAAAATAGTCTGCACTCAGCGTAAAAACGGCACAATGGCCTAGTTCAGCGTGTTTGTGAATCAAGTAGAGCCACTACGCTTTCTGCCATGACCCCCAGCGCATCTCGCAAAAAGTAGATTCAATTTTAAACGAAAAGTAGGTCTATTTTGCAGAGCAGGTGGTGTTACGCGATTTTGGTGTATCAAAGAAACAGGCAGATTCGGCACTGCACGGACGCGCGTGGTGGTCCTCATGGTATTTCGTTCACGATATGACATCAGCGTGAGAATTATAATCATCATCCTTTTTTTTATCAATTTTAATAGCAGCCCGTCACTATTGCCAGTGGTCACACAAGGACGCAAGATCGCGTTCAAGGCTATCTCCAATTTCCCACGCACATACACAACCGACTACGTCAGCCGAAAAGGGATATATTACAGTGTACGTGTCAATGTCAAGCACAGCGAACTTGGCCGTGCGTTTCGTACCGCCCTGATTTTCATGCAAATTAGGGATGCAGCGAGGATTGGCTGGGAAAACACCTAGTTCCATCCCACAACGGCGCAAACACTCAATTACACCCGAAGTCTCGCAAAATCCAAAACAAAAAAACACTCCGCCCATATGCACAGTTCCACTGCGCTCTGCGCTCGCCTTGCACTCTGAACAAAAATAGGGACTCGGTCAACATTGATGTTGCACCTGCATAAGCTATCATTAGTGACTATAAGACTATACATGCAGACCTGTTAATCATTTCTCCTCAGTCCCTGACATTTTGTTGACCAACTGCATGAAGCGCTGTTTGCAGAAGTGACTTGGTATTGGTCAGAGGGTGGGTTGTAACATAAAAAACATACATTAAAGCAATGGTGACGTGACATTTTGCCTCCTTTAACACTGACAACTAACAGAAGAGTTTGCGCCACTGTCAATAGTCGATCAGAACCATGTTAGAGCGCGTTATCAATGTGAACTGATTGTATTTTATCAATGGACACCCCTTCTTGAAATGAAACAGCTGTGCCGTTGAAGTCGCACACATTTGGGCAATCGTTGTAAAAGCTGATAAGCAGGATTGCCGTTCAGGCTTCGAAATGAGTTGTTGTGCATCAGGCCTGCTCCGATCTGTCCTCCGTGCATAAACGAGTGTACAAATAAGTCTTCGCTTGGCTTTGCTTGACTGACGAAACTTGCGTAATGTGCACTGAATGAGTGACGTAATCGTTAATGAATAGGCTTTAAGACACAGCAAAATGTTTGCAATGACGTGTTTTGTTTTCCTTCCTCCTGCTTTGCCATGTGCTGTTTTTACCAACACGACTCTTATGTGTGCCTTCTGATTGGTTGGAACCCTTTTTATTTAATTTCTTTTGTTCATACTGTTTCAATAAATAAATAAAAGCACACCATTGTGTCCAGAGAGTGGCCTTTTTCTGTTTTCGAATACTTTCCAAATCTCTGTCGTCCTATCAGTCACATTAGGTGGTTACCAGGACAGCGCCGAAAGCCAATGCATTGACGCAATGATTCCCAACACCTGTGCCATAGCACAGAAGCTGAATGTGAGATATCATCAGCTGTGCCATGGGAACTTACTCAATTTCACTTAATTGTTGTCAAAAAATATGACTTGTTTATGACAAAATATGTCTCTTCGTTCATCTGTCAATGCCAGCCTTTGACAAACACAATAATTAAATGCTCTTCCACTTGATGGCAGAATATAAAATTAACATGTAAATCCATCAGTTGCTCCTTCTGCAACAAAATACAATAATAGCTTTTGTTAAACTAATTAGGTCCAGATTTTATTTTTTTGTAAATATGTGAGTATATAAAGACAAGATCATTATTTATTTTTTTGTATACAGTTTGTGTGATGTATGTGATGTTGTGTGTTTGTGTGATGTTGTGTTGTGTGTGGAGAACCGTGAGATTTTTTTTTTCCTGTGCCATGGTAGCAAGGAATTCTGATTTTCTCCACCACCCAAAAAAAGTAATTTCCACAAAAGTGTGACAATGTATTACGTGTATCCAGAAAAGACGCATTTATCATGTGCGTTACATCAATACACTACATACAGTATATGAAAACACCAAAATGTCGAACCAAAGCACAGCATATCGTTGATACGCTATCTCAATGCTAACATGTAAATGAAAGCAGCCTCGGTAAGCTAACGTTAATTAGCATGTATGTTATGGTTATAATAAACCTGCAAACAACCGCTTTTTCAACACGAACAAGGCAGCAAGACATGCGAGCGAGAAAATTAAACATGTCATATTTAAACACCAAAATGTTCAATCACGCCGCATGTTTTTGGTCAAATGATATAGCATTAGCATAATGCTAACATCATGTGAATTACCAGTGACAGGCTAAAAGAAATTAGCATAGTTCTTAACAGCTGCGAAATGATTTCAATAATGGGGAAAAAATGCATTGTATATGCTTTAAGGTTGAGAGTTCCGTTGAACTGAAGAAAACTAAAAATATTTGTAATTTACTCTCACCCGTCCATCAAGCACATGTGCTTCAAATTTGGTAGCAATCATACAAAATCTCTCAAATGAGTTCATTTTTGAAGGAGACCTGAAATTGACGAAAATCACCCTAAAATGGCTGCTCTTGACCGAAATGGCAGACTCCCTGTGTTTTTTGAAACCAAACAATTTCAAGAAGGCTTTGCCCCGCAAATAACCCTCAGGCCTACCAACCGTTATTTCAGAGTGCCACCAAATATGGTAGCGCCAGCAGCCGTTGAGTCGGTTGAAGCCGCTGGGCTGCGCTGACAGTTTTTCTTTTTTTTTTTTTTTTTTTTAATGTCATGTTGTGGACTTTCTCAAAAGTTGCCGTTGGGCTGAGGCAAGGCTCCAACAGTCGGCTGTGAGTGGCACAGTGATGCTCTGTGTCTGTAGGCTCCCCTGTGTGGTTTTAGGCAGCCGCCCAAACGTCCTGCACCTCTGCCCCGTGGGCCAGCGTTATGACTGCCTTGAGCAGAGCCTCTCTCCTTCACACCACCGGGGAACAATCAAGGCTTTTCACAGGGGCAGATGTGAAGGTGAAGCACTCATGTTCAACTCTTTTGCAAAAAAATTTTTTTAAAAAGCCCCTGCAGTTTTGTGCATCACGACAGGGTGGAGTCACTTCCTAGGTGGGCCCGACGTCAAACATTTACACAAATGCCCTCATAGAGCTAAGCCTATTCCATGTAAAAACAAATAACTGTTCCATCGTAACGTCTGTGTCACTGTGTACACCTCAAGTCAGATTTTTAGGACTTGTTTATGTGTGTAGACACGCCAATTTGATGACAACACAGTGTTTTTGTGGCGTGCACATTAAAAAAAAAAAACAAACGTGGAGAAGCTCACCACATCTTTGTGTGGTACATCATACTTATGGCCAATGCGTTGTGCATGTTTTCTCTGTGTGTGTGCGTTCATGCTTCTGTGCATGTAAGTGTGTATGTGTGTGTGTGTGTGTGTGTGTGTGTGTGTGTGTGTGTGTGTGTGTGTGTGTGTGTGTGTGTGTGTGTGTGTGTGTGTGCGCACGTACACGTCATTGCCTGTTATTTTAGGCTGGGAATAAACTGTTCCTGCGCCAGTCATTTCAATGAGGTAATTACTTTATCTTAAATCAGGTGGGCAAATTTGGTGTGTGTTTTTCTTTTGGCTTCTCATGAGCAAATGATGCCTTTGCTGCTTGAGAGCCGACTTTCAGCTACCTGTGTATTACAGCGGTGTCTTCGAGTATTGTTTTTGCGATTCATGTCTTCTTGTGTATTAACAGAGCGCCAATACATTTTATGAGTGGAAAAAATGTCAATTTATGAGACAATGTGCAGGAGGAAAAATAAAAGGAGCAGATTCATTCCCGTTAGTATAGTCTAGCTTTACACACATAAATCAATTTGGTGTCAGTTATGATAGCTTGTCATTTTAGGTCAACTGTGACCAATGATTTGTGCACAAGGACATTGCATGGATGCATTTAACCATGTATGGACACCCTTTTTAAACAAATATTTTTGTATCATGATTATAATTACTGTTTTATAATAATTTCACAATTATTAACACTTTGTACTGCATACATCTCACATGTAAGCGTCCTGCTATGTAAGCTTGCCTTACTGCAAGTGCTTGATGTGTACAGTATGTTCAAGACATGACACATGTCAGGCTCACTGAGTGCAATGATGTCATGATGAAAATATCATCCCAGTGACTCGTTATTTTTGAGTGCAAGTGACAGCTGGGTCACTCACTTGGTGGAAGTGGAGAGTGTCACAGAGGTGAGTTAGTGAGCGTATGGAAGCCACAAGGAAATGTGCTTGCGCCGTGTCTCGTTGTGACACCGTAAGCAGAGGAGCAGCGGCGTAGCCAGGAATTTTTAGGTGGGGTGGCCAGGGTGGCTGTGCGTCCGTCTGTAATTTATTTATTTATTTTTTTGTAATCATGGCCTCCACAGTTAAGGTTTCATCAGGTAAAATTCACAATTTTCCAAAACAATGTCCATCACACTCATACTCAAGAACGAACAAGACAAAATAAAAAGCAATGTTTTGCTGAGCTGAATTTAGTAAATAATGCCATTTTATTGCTTTTGTGTACTCGTGAAATAAAATGTGTACATATAACAATCTTGCACACACAGTAAAAAGCAACATTTAGAATTGTAAAGAATTAAGAGACTCATTGTCATTGTGTCATTGTGCTTTATAAATATGATTTGAATGAATGAGCCATTGAACCAGTTCAGGGTGTAACCCGCAATCTTTGTGAGGAAAAGTGCATTAGAAAATGGATGGATGGATGGATGGATGGCTGAATGAGCCACTGAGCGTAGTATGCAAAATGGCATCGACTGACGATGACAATTGATCATTCTGATTGTCTGCAAGTGAGATAATAATGCTTGGTTTTGACTGGTTTAATATATTTATGAATGAGGTTGTGTCTGTATATTCTGTTGTTTCCTATATTTTAGGGGGATTTTGAGTCTATGAGATGCACACATGGCAATCATCGACACTTGCCACTGATACAGGTTGCACACATGATATGGCAAGCGATCTGACTCTCCTGGGAAACGTTTCAGAGGTCATATATCTGAAGTATCATATATAGATGTGAACACGTACTGTGCTTGCACTTACATGTTTACAATTCATATTTTTTCAATTGATATGCATTTGAATTCATCTTCACTAAATAAACTTCAAGCAGCCAGATTTGTTGAACCAGCAGACCCAACGGTGACCTTCCCATCACAACTTCACAGCTGCAATTCCCATTAAATATGAAGTGCACTTCGGGGCTCATGGAGGCCTACTGAGCGTGGTGACTTAAAAAATAAGAACAAAATTACATTATTTGTCATGGAGAAGTGGTGGCTCATTCAACACATTTTATTTGCAACTTCAACTGCATTCCACCTTGAACATTTATGATCTTGCAAAACAGAAATTGCATTTCAAAGTCATGTGTTTTATGTACGATAGGCAGATTTGGCAAAAGTACTCTAAATTTATCTTGTGTAATTGACGTGTGATAATTATCATGTGAACGGCAGCCGTTAACGCCCAAACCAGAGATGAATACTGTATTATTCCGCCATCTGCTGGTCAGAATTATTACACGCAATCAGAGTGACGGTTAATATCTTTACTCTTTTGTGTGATTTAAAATCTCCGTAAATGTCTTTTCATTGCACATTATGTATTTGAATCTATTGAATCTACTTTCGATCGGTTTCATATCTGACGAGAAGCTCGAGCTTTTGCGATGTTGTCTTCCTGTACGTGAACAAACCTCTCTCCCATTGGTTCAAATTTGACTTCGTCTTTTCTAATCCAATCGAAACGCATGTTTGTCGTGCGTCATTGAAGAACGCCCAGCTGTTTACAACCTGCACAACACGGATATCAAACTACTGAATGACAATGTGGTCGCAAGTCAAGTACGTAATTCAGAATTCTACACAACCACGCACGGTTTTATGCGGAGTGTCATTAAATCTCCCGTGTAAGTCATTCCCCCCCCCCCCCCCCCCCCCCCCCCCCCCCC
>CAAKHF010008999.1:0-12557 GCA_901007745.1 Hippocampus kuda
GCTTCTCTGTGTTCGTCTGACAGTGACGGTGAAGTTCAGCGGTGCAGTGGTAGCGACCTAGCGAAAATAAAACGTCTTCAGTGTTGTCATCGAACCAAGTGTAGTCATCCGAAATGATGTCTGCACAAACACGTAGAGAGACTTCCGCGCAAGAAGGACCAACAGAATCAACATAGCCTGACTGCTGTGTTCAAAGCAAACTTGAGAAAAACGAAGTACGCAACCATGGCTTAAATCCACTGTAGGCTGAGTACTAGTTTACCTTAGATATGCACTTTATAATGTTATATTGCTCTGTTTTGATTCCATAAAAAGAGCTGTTAAAGCAGCTGTTGTGTGACAAAATATTTTTTTCACTGTTGTTGATGGACAGTAATATTGTGTGAGATATTGTGTGAGAGATTATGTGTGAATAACTGCTCCAAGTGAAAAATGTTCATGTAAAATTGAAAATCGAAATTGTTATTTCAGTAAATATTTGCATTTTGCACGTAGAAATCTGATTCATGATTCCATGTTGATGAGAGCATTAAAATGGGGAAAAATAGGACAAAAAATATAAAAGGAAATTCAGAAACGATAAAAAATGCATGAGGTGATAACGATTAATTTTTTAGTTCAGTTGAGTTAATATTACAGTTGCATTTTTAATTAGATTAAATATTTTAATCGTTTGACAGCTCTAATATATATATATATATATATATAGAGAGAGAGAGAGAGAGAGAGAGAGAGAGAGAGAGAGAGAGAGAGAGAGAGAGAGAGAGAGACTAAGTAACTCATTAAATTAATGTTTCCACATACAAAAAATATTTATTTTCATTTGATCATAAAAATGTTATTTCTTCAGGTACATTTTAGATATTGCACTAATAACGATATCGCAATAATCAGAACTTGTATCGCATGTTTTGAATGTATCTTGTCTTGTGCAGCAAAGATTTTGTGTTACCTGGGTCAACTGCTCCAGTCTTTGTTTTGATGCCCTTAGAACAGGATCCATATTACGAACTGTAATTTCCGGGTTGTCCCTCTGGGCTTTCAAAGCACTGCCAACCACACGACCTGCATAACTACAGAGCATGGGGGAAATATACAGTATAATATTATGTTACTTAGGTAATGGGTTAATAAGACTACTAATAGTTGCTCAGTTAAGTCAGGTTATTATCCTTAAGGCTCCATTATGACTCTCTTCAATAACAGCAAAACCAACCAGCCTGATCACACAGCACACATTATTTACATGATCAGTGGCATCACTAATAAGACCAAATAGTTGACTTTTCATTGAATATGTTTGCATGCAGTCAATATTCGGGTTATGGTCAAATTTCTGGTTTCTGAAACATTTGGGATAACTCGTGATTTTATGAAATGTGCCAAATCTTCAGAGCATGTCTCGAGCAAAAGTGAGCGTGCCAAAGATTTTGTGAGAGCCTGTGTCGTTTCCAAAAAAATAGGGAGACCAATGACAAACGAGGCTTTAGGATTGTGCGGATGACATCATTGGTTCATTCAATTTACCATGACTGGAGGCCTCAGGTCATTTTGTGGGTGTTGTCAGCGTTTGTTGTGAGCTTCAAGTTAGTTGGCAAGTTAGTCGTGCATCAAACATGGAATCGAATCCTGCACCTCTGTGCTGTGAGGCGGACGTGTTAACCAGTCGACACCCCTGCTGCCCCTAATCGAATATTTCATTGTTATTTGTTTGCATATGCTAATGTGAAGAACAATTGGCCACTAGGGTTGATTGATTTGTCATTAAAGTCTTTGCTTGGCAGTCACCGATCACTTTTCCACAAAAAATGGCTGATAGATAGATAGATAGATAGATAGATAGATAGATAGATAGATAGATAGATAGATAGATAATATACTGAGATTGTTATGCTCAGATGTTAGGTCTTCGGTTACTGTAAAGTAAGAGTAACACACTCACAAAGAACCACTCTGCCCTGCAGCAAGTATTGGAAGTGTTGATAATATGCACACAAGCAAGCACAAGTAGTTTGAAAACTATTACATGGTTGTAATTGAGATTAAAATCTGTTCCAAGGGAGTGTGATAATAGGTGGTGTATTGTGGATAGAATTACATCCACGGCAAACTGACGTCTCAGGGGAGTAACAAGCGTGAACAGATCAAAACGGTGAAATGGGTTCATTTTATCAAATCGAGCTGAGGCTTCCCTCTAGTGGAGAAAATGTATTATTACACTGAAAATGGATGCGCTGGTTTTATTACTTTACCAAGCTTCGCTGGGAGAAGCGAAGCAAAACAACAAAACACAAAATTGTGGGTTTTGGTGAGACCCCAACAATTAGAAGAGCTAAAACAATACCTTTATTACTTGCTCACATAGTTTCTAATCAATTTTTAGTCACAGTTGGTTTAATCTCACAGTGCTCTCTTGACACAAAAGAATTAGGTCAAAGGCCGGAGGAGATGAATGTAGGTGTGAAGAGAAGGATGGAAAGATGAATTGTTAGTTGAATACATGGATGAATGGGTGGACTGATGGATGAAAGAGAAGTTTAAAGAGGACAGAGAGCCCAATTTGTAAACATACCTAAAATACACTTAGAATGACAGATATCAAAATTTGTTTTTTAATTTACAGAAATTGTCAAATACTGCGATAACAGTTCACTAGACAACACCTCGATAGGCATGTACGGGATGCATAACTATCCGTAATGACATCCGGTACACAAGTTCTATGAAACACATAGTGGAACAACATCTGTATTATTTGGGGCGGTGTTTGCAATTGTACACTGCATGTCTTTATACCGAGAGATGTTTCTACTACATTACTGTCAACCTTTCGGAGCGCCAACCCATATAAACTACCAAAAAATCCTTATAAAGAGCAAAAAATCCTTATAGCATACCAAAGCATTTTATATGTCAAAATAACGGCAGAAAAAAACCCACGAAATTTTTTATGATATTTATTGTAGATCTCCATAATACAATGGCAGGTGAATGTCTAATCATCATTCTACTTAGTGGCATTACTGTGTTCAGAGTTGTATTCCTGCGTTACTTTTTTCACCAACTCCAAATGCTGACCCATTGGCTCGAAGTTACAGCATCCATTCATATTGCACTGCAATAATGCTGTCAGTGTTTCTGGTGCAAACTTGCTTGTACACTACCGAAGTATGGAATGAATACTCTGCTGTTTTCAACTAGGAACCACGTGATTTACCGGAACGTTACCGGAAATGAAAGCATTCGAGTAGACGAGCACCATTCTAGGCAAAAGCAAACGGAACTACCTGTTAGGGGAAAAAAAAAAAAACGGAAATTTTCAGAATCCGTATGATTTGTGCGATATGGCCATATACGTAAGATTCACCACAAAATCCGTATGAAATATGGCTAAACCGTATGAGTTGACAGGTATGCTACTAGCACCGTTTCTACATGGTGACCATATTTAGCTCTAAGGGCAACATATTAGAAATATATTTTAGTATTATTTGTCAATCCATGTAAGTGACCCAGATTTATATTTATTTATATATTTAAAACAGCACGTTTGTCAGTATGTCATACACATTTGTTGTGTCCAAATTAAGAAAAAGTATACATTTGATGATCTATTTAAAATCATCATGGTTATATGCTTATCTTTATATTTTAGATTTATATTTATTTATATACTTTTTGTCTTCTACTTTCTCCCTTTCAAAATTTTGCTGCTGTGAATCGGGAATTTCTCCATTGTGAGACAAATAAATGTTTTCTTATCTTATCTTACGTCACAAATGTATTCCATTTGCAGCAGTAAAATGTGAATATTTTGCAGCTGCACGGATTGCGCTCTGTGCCAGTGATTGTCAAAGAATGCAAAAATAACTGCATGATGGCACAGTTCATATCAATGATGTGAAAATGGTCACCATCAAACTTTTCCTTGGTGATCGCTGATTCCAAAGAAAAAAAATTCCACACCCAAAAAAGCAAATTTAAATCCTAAGATTCTCACTGAGATGTATCTTGCATGATTCGGTGCTCGACCACCCAAGCCATTGTAGCAATATTATTTGAGGCTTATGTTTACCTCTCGACCACATCTTGACCACTCCAACACGTGTGCTGCTCAACTTCCATTCCACTTTCACAAAGCATCTCAGGTAGCTCTGAGAAAAACAACTCGTATCGCTGGATGGAGCCCTCAAACTCCCTGAAACATATGCAGATTTGTTTGTGACGCAAGATTTTCTTGAATGATTTTTTTTCAGTCTTTTGCATTTCATTTTGCAGCAGGATTTCACTTATGGATCTGAATGGGAATGAATTTACCTTGATAATTTTTTAAGACTGCGGCTCTTGTCACCTCTTGATCCTTTGAGAGGGAATGACCTAAAGAGAATCACATCTGCAAGTTATGATATGTATAGGCTCTTCTATAAGCATAATGCTATGTGATTACTCCCAACACTGTTACCAGTATACATGTTCACTTTAAGCACCTCACCTCTGAGATTGTAGCTGAAGACTCGGATAAGCATCAGAGCCCATTGAGAGAGAGGTCATGGACCGCCTCTTTGAGGGTTTTTGTGTCATCCGAGCAGTGGGTGCTGTAACTTGTGAGGTGTTGGGATGTCCACTTATCATCACAGTAGCAGCTGCCTGTGATCCACACACTTTCTCTACCTAAACAAACCAGCAAGAATGGAAAAAAAACAAACAAGCTAATGATCAAGTTTTGAAAGAATAATTGGATCACAATCACAATCTGGTTTCTGAAACATTTGGGATAACTCGTGATTTTATGAAATGTGCCAAAGCTTCAGAGCATGTCTCGAGCAAAAGTGAGTGTGCCAAAGATTTTGTGAGAGCCTGTGTCGTTTCCAAAAAAATAAGGTGACCAATGACAAACGACGCCTTGGGATTGTGCAGATGACATCATTGGTTCATTCAACTTATCGTGACTGGAGGGAGGCCTCAGGTCGTTTTGTGGGTGTTGTCAGCGTTTGTTATGATCTTCAAGTTCGTTGGCAAGTTAGTTATGTATCGAACGCGGATTACAATTGGATCACAATCAGCTAAAACAGTGACCAGTGGTGTTTTTGCGTCAGGATTTTAAATATTGACAAATAGATATTGCTACATAATTGGGATAATATGGTACAAAATAATGACAAGCACTGTGGCGATTAGCACATCAGCCTCAGTTTTGGTTCTGGGCTCAGGCCGCCCCTATGTGGGGTTTGCATGTTCTCGCCGTGCCTTCCATCTATCTATCCATCCATTGATTATCTGATCCTCACAAGGGTCGTGGATGTGCTGGAGCCTATCCCAACTGTCTTCGGGCAGTAGGTGGGGAACACCTTGAACTGATTGCCAGCCAATTGCAGGGCCCACCTAAACGAACCATTCGTGCTCACACTCAGACCGAGGGACAATTTAGAGTGTTCCATTAACCTGCCACGCATGTTTTTGAATTGTGGGAGGAAACCGGAGTACCCGGAGAAAACCCACACAGGCACGGGGAAAACATGCAAACTCACACAGGAAGGCCGCAGCCAGAATCAAACTCTGCAAACCTGTACTGTGAGGCTGAGACACTAACCAGTTGACCACCGGGCTTTTCATCCTTAAATCTAAATATGACAGCCACCCAGTAGCACCACCAATTTATTTATTTATCACTAGGCAGTAGAAAGTTGTCTATTTAGGTGAAGCGTTTCATTGTTCAGGTAGACCCTGAATGAATAATTGAGAAATGACCTCTCTAGGAGCGACGGCTACTATTTGAGGATACAATTTTGATCTACTGTGTGGTTCAACACTACATAACATTCACAGGAGTTCTGGATTTAATGTTTGTTATCGTCATTGACAGTTTGTCGTGGTGTAGAACTGAAATTTTGCACAGACAACACGTAAACTCTTTAACAGGTTGGATGTTAGCATTGGTTTGATGTGTAATGAATGGAAGGCCTAATTAAACATTTAATGAAGTGCTATCATCTTATTAGCACGATTACGTTTGTATGTGTTTGTTTACTTCCCAGGAATCTACTCCACTAAGTCCACAGTTTTTTCGCCAATGTTGGCCGCCTTCCCTATTGCTTCCTGCAACAGTGTGTGCGGGCTGTTTGTGTGTCGTCTGTTTGTCCAGAGATTAGCCACTGAAACGTTCTCATCACTCAGAAACAAGCAGCATTGTGGGTATCGGTTGCCCTGCCAACCAGAGCCTTTGTCTGACGCTGGATTTGGATTCACACGCACATTCACACAAAGACTGAAGCAAAGCCTAGATTCTCTAAAGAGTGAATTCTGTTTTTAGCCTATCTAGGTGTGAGGCTTTTGTGAGGAGGTCCAACTGACGAGCTGAAAAAAAAAAAAAAAATGACAGCCTTCGTGACTCTGTGTCCAAAATTCAAATGATAAGATTATACATGGATGTGAGCATAATTGAGTTCATTCTGATTTACAATGAAACCCTGTTGAATGGATTGGATGTCTGGATGAATATTTTAACATGTGACACATTTTAAAGCATGTGCAGTCGTCTGTGGGACTGCTCTCTAATCCTACGTCACCGATCCCCGTTTTAACCTGATCTGCTTACAATGGCAGTAATGCGTGGACCATGCAGCTGGGCGTGCAGGATGGCATCGTTCACATGATTCCGGACCGCCAACAGCGCTAGCTCCATGCTGTTGTGGTTGCTGCTGGTTGCTAATGTTGCAGCTAATCTTTGGAGCAATACGACCAAACTTCCCCAGGGTGCCGCAAGTTCGGATATCCCCACCTAAAATAAAGAATGACATTGTGAAATGAAGATTCACCACATTGGAGGGTATAAGGAAGAGAAAAAGTAATCATGTTTTTTTGTAAAATTTTAAAATTTAGAACTAGCTAATGATACAAACAATGAAAGAGTCCTTCTTCCCTATTTACTTAGTGAGTTGATATGTGCCAGAAATGAAAATGAAAGAGAAATAAGTACAGAAACACAACAACACTGTCCCATACGCAAACACCAAATCTCCCTCCTCGCCTTTGTTGTTCTCTTTCAGCCACAGACCAGAGGTCAGCTTCTCCACATTCACAGCCTTCCAAACTGTCAGAACTCATAAAATTCATGAAACCATTTCACACCACAAATAACTGCAGAATCTAAAAATACTTTTACAGATGCATTTGTAGCGTCAGGAAGTTGGGTAAACTGGTATAACAGCCACTTTCACATAATATGGTCACCACAGCATCCGAAACACTACGTTTACCTGCAAAACGAGGACTATTTCGATTTCACTCCAAACTAAGTCAGTGTTACTAAATGAGGAACCCAATTGAGCGAATTAATCCTTTCATGCACCCTGTAACCTGATAACATGAGAAGTTGTCCACTGTATTAACATGCAGTTTGTGTTTGTGTGTGTGTGTGTGTGTGTGTGTGTGTGTGTGTGTGTGTGTGTGTATAACAGTGAACAGTATCTCTCGTGTATACTATGATTTTTTTCATAGTCTAAATTGTTGTTCATTTCTAAATGCATTTCTGTGTGATGATCAGTGAAAAAAATGTTATTATCAGTCCAATGCATATTGTGACTGCTGAAGATTGTATAACTCAAGATGTGCACCACACAAGTGATGACTTGGCTCAAATTGATTGAAATGTATTGGGGACTCGGCTTGCTTTATTTTGACGACAGGAATTTCAGACTTATGTGACACTTAAAGGTTAAGACCAGGCACGGCGCCAGGATTTTTCCATCTCGTTTTTTTTTTTTAAATAAAACTATGATACACACCAAAAGCATGTTCGTATGGAAGCATGGAACTGCCAATGCATGGTAAACATTTTTGACTGGCAAATCCATTCGAATGAATTTCAAATTTCAAATTCAAACAGTGATAAAATATAGGCTAAATGCTGCAAATATTAACATTTTCTCTCATAATACCATGAGGCTTTGACTTGCGCAAGTCAATAAATTGCTATGTTTTTAGCATTTGGCCAACATTATACCAATACGTTAGTAAAAACAAGTAAGTCAACATTGTTTACTTGTAATTTTTATGGTTGTATTAGTTTCTGCAGTGCATGATTTCCATTCTGAATTCTTTCCTATAACGCCACGGAGTGTTGATAAGCGCATGCACAAGAAAATGCCCTGTGGCATTATGGGAACAATTATTATTATTATTATTTTTTTTTACCATTTAGTTTACTTTTCATCAATACGTTCAAACTCGAACATAATGCACAAGTAACTGAAAGACTCCCTCCCTTTTACAAACACAGATGGGGTACAGCTGCTGCACAAACGCAAGAACAGGAATTTTATTGGAACAGAATGGCTATTTGTGAAGTTTTTATCCATCCATCCATCCATCCATTTTCAACACGGCCTATTCTGAACAGGGTCGCTGGGTGGTGCTGGAGGCTATCCCACCTGAATTCGGGCCGAAGGCAGACTACACTCTGAACTGGTCGCCAGTCAATCACAGGGCACATATAAAGACAAACGACCATTCACACCCACATCTACACCGTTACTGAGTCAGAATCGATCCCATGCTGCCCGCACACAAGATCGGCGAGTTTATCACTACACCATCAGCGACTTGTGCAGTTTTTAATGTTTAAAAATTAAAATTAAGATGTAATATAATAAATATTTGTTGTGGGGCTGCACGTCGGGTCGACATATTTCTGATGGGGGCCATAGTTTCCTCTAGCCCCAGTGTAGCACCTTGCTTGGTTAAGACTTGAGAATTATGACTTGCACACGTGATTTACGGTACTCCGACCCCTACCTGATAGCAGGATGACCAACTCATTCACTTCGCCCCGTGGTTCTCAATTATTTTCTGTCATGCCCCCCCAAGGAAGAGGAAAACATCTCGCGCCCCCCTCCCCCCGCACGACTACAAATAGTATCATTTGCCTATAAAATTGTTATAAGTGCACCTTTGCATAACACTGTATCCTTATTAACGTATAAGAGAATAAAAAAGAAAGAAATATGGACCAACTTTATGGACCAACTTACAACAAAGAATAGCTTTAGTAACTGGAACAGAAAAGATTTTAAGTGCATCTGAATTTCAAAAATAACATGAAATCCTTAATTTAACCATAAATATTTTTTGACTAACCATGTCAAACCGTACGATACTGAAAAATAAAATTACATAAAATCAATAACTAAAAATGCATTCAAACTAATCAATATTATCTCAGGAGCAAAATATTTTAAAAAAACTTTAACCAGCAAAACAAAAATATATAAAAGAATTTGTGTTGTTTTTTTTTTTTTTAATCAAAGATGATGTCTGGATTAATGGCTACAATGAGCACGTTTTGCAATGCACAGCTTTTCGAAGTGAGGCTTGAAGCAGGACACAGCAACGCTCGGCTCCTGCTTTAGTTACTGAAGTAGCAGTCACAAAGCGGCATGATTGTTGGCAATATTCAGCACGTTTTCGCTGAAAAAAACTCAAGCAGCTTATCAGTGTGATTGGGGTGTAATGTCTTTAAGTGACGCCTGAATTTATTTGGCTTCTTGCTGTCCGCTATCAAAAGTTTTAGACACAGTAAGCACAGCGATCTTTCCTCGTCTGCCACTGCAGTCACATTGAAGCCTAGCGCTCCATAGCCTCGTCATACAGTATTTCCTCCGAGAATTCTCCCTGCGCAAACTCTGCCAATGAGAGCGTCACTGCCCCCTAACGTAGTGGAGGTGCAACTGCATGTTATTTTAGGACTAAAAAAATAAAAAAGCATGTTCGCCGAGGTCAAATGCGCCCCCCTTGACGGAGCCTCGCGTCCCCCCAGGGGGGCGCCCCCCACTATTTGAGAAACACTGACTTAGCCAGTGAAGTACAAGAGCACTCGTCTGCTCTACTGAAATCTTCTTCAAGGATCGGCACATATAGCCCAATGCCTGTATATGTCACTGGCCACTGGCCTTCTGTTCACCACCAAATTTCCTGTGCCAATTTATGGTGCTGACAGTGACTTCCCTCCCCGTGCCTCACCTCCACTTCTTGTCAACAATTAATGAGTAAATAACGCAAACCTTTTGTGTTTTTAGGAAAGGTGTCTCCCCACACCTTTCTCGGGGTCAGCTATGCAAGACCCGATGCAGAATTAAAAAGTACTCAATATGGAAAGTAGGACTGACATATCAAAACAATGCATATGAAGACAGAAAAGGGTAAACTTACCAGGCATCCTCTCATAACATTAAGACAGAGTCCAGTACAGGGCTTGATCAATGTCAGACCTCTGCAATGGGAGCAATACTGCATCCTTACTAAGCCCCGCCCACACTCTCTGGATAACGCTGCCTTTTCTGTTGCATCCACGACATCCCCAGCCAATCTTAGCAATCGACTCAGTGTTCGGCCTACTCCCAGCGCACGAGAAAGACCCGAAACCAGGAGTCCTGGATGGGGGCCAAACGGACTGACATCCTGCCGTGTCATCCGGAGGCAGTCTTCATGACTGGATGAGGAGGAAGAAGAAAAAGACCGGGATGACATGTGGCCAATACCAGGGTTGAGTAGTCGGCGGTAGACCAGTGGGAAGAGGTCATTGAAGAAACTCCCAACGGCATGTTCCAGTGAGGAATTGGGGTCCCCCAAAAGATGGCGATCAATGTCATTGAAAAGGTGAAGCACATGGGGTCGACATTCTGATGCAAGGCTGGAGTAGGCGCTGTCAAACAAGGTGCTGGTCAAATTAGATGTGAAGGACACGAGCGATTCAAAGGTGTCTGCAGAAAAGAGACGACAGAAAAAAAAAAACCACACACATTTGTTAAATTTTGCAACCATCAACTCCTCATCATCCCATGGCAGCATGTCTATTATTGTTGATCGTGGGTCGATGTATAAGATAAGATAAGATAAGATAATCCTTTATTTGTCCCACACTGGGGAAATTTACAGCCTTCAGCAGCAAGATTGTAGGTAGAAAGAAGAGAAAATTCAAATTCACATCTGCCAGTGGACAGTATACAGTATATATACAGTATAACAATAGTTTCCTGAAATTAATATGGCAATGTGTAAAGGTCTACGCAGGGAAAAATAGCACAAACTCACTTGTGTGTGAGTGGCTCGTTGGTCTAGGGCAGTGCTTCTCAATTATTTTCTGTTACGCCCGCCCTCACAAGAAGAAAACAATTCCTCTCCACCCCAACTCTCTGTCACCACTATGAATATAATTTGTCTCTAAAATTGTTATAAGTCCACCTCTGCATTCAACTGTATCCTTTTGAGCAATAAGAAAAGAAAAAAGAATTAAATATGGTTCCACCACTTACAGCAAAGAATGACTTTATTAACATTGTGTTTTAGTCTGGAACAAAAAAGATTTTTCGTGCATGAATTCGCCTCAAAAAAAATCCTTGTTTAAACTAAACATTTTTGACCAATTTATTACACCATTTCATTCTGAAAACTAAAACTAAATCAACAAATGATCAATTCTAATTCAGTTCAGCAACATTAACTCAGGAACACAATATATAAAATACTTTCGTCGACAAAACAAAAACGAATAAAACAATTTCTGCTGATTTATATATATATATATATATATATATATATATATATATATATATATATATATATATATATATATATATATATATATATATATATATATATATATATATATATATATATATATATGAGGAAGTCAGGATTATTGATGGCTGTGATGAGCACGTTTTGCAGCGGCTTATCAGCGTGATTGAGGTGTGATGTCTTTGAGTGGCGCCTCGATTTATTTGTCTTCATGCTGTCCGCAGCCAGCATTTTTCGACACAGTCAACACGTCCTCGTCCGCCTCCCACTGTAGTCACAGTGAAGCCAAGCGCTACATACGCTTCCCACATTTCCTTGACTTCTTAGCTTTCGGGTCACTTTCTTTTGTCTCATTGGCTTTGTCTTTTTCCGCCTTTCTTTAAATCCCGATGAAGAAAAGTCATATGGTCTCCTGAGGCTTTGTTTACTGCACTTTATATGGCCTGCTTGGTGCAAAAAAAAACCCAAAACAAAACAAACAAACAAAAAAAACTACACCATAGAGCTCATACTCCCTGCGCACTCTCTGACAATGAGGGCGCCACACTTTATTCTATTTTCTTCTGCAAAAAAATGTATGTTCCCCAGAGTCACACGAGCCCCCCTGGCAGCGCGCCCCACGATTTGAGAAACACTGGTCTCGGGGTACGATTCTCAACTTTGGGTGTGAGAGGCCCTGGATTCAATTCCCGCACGGGCCCTTGATTACACGTCTCAATCGAAGTACTGTAATTTAGTGAAATTAGAATGCCAATAGGTAAAGGTCAACTCTGGTAAAAATAGCGTTGAGTGATCTGCATGTTGGATCGAGGGGTATGATTATCGCTTATTATGAAAAAGGTAAATCCTGGAGGAGCCCTGAGTTACCTGTGACTTTATAGATTGAAATACCTGAATTTTGAATGGCAAAGTGTCAAATGCAACGCTGGGAAAATTAGCACGTGAACACCACTGGTTTATAGGTCTATAATTCTTGCTGTAGG
>CAAKHF010008999.1:12577-23019 GCA_901007745.1 Hippocampus kuda
GATTTGAGAAACACTGGTCTCGGGGTACGATTCTCACTTTGGGTGTGAGAGGTCCTGGATTCAATTCCCGCACGGGCCCTTGATTACACGTCTCAATCGAAGTACTGTAATTTAGTGAAATTAGAATGCCAATAGGTAAAGGTCATTCATTCATTCATTCATCTTCCGAACCGCTTAATCCTCATTAGGGTCGCGGGGGGTGCTGGAGCCTATCCCAGCTGTCTTCAGGCAGCAGGCGGGGGACACCCTGAATCGGTTGCCAACCAATCGCAGGGCACACAGAGACAAACAACCAAGCACGCCCGCACTCACACCTAGGGACAATTTAGAGTGTTCCATTAACCTGCCATGCATGTTTTTGGAATGTGGGAGGAAACCTGAGCACCCGGAGAAAACCCACGCAGGCCCGGGGAGAACATGCAAACTCCACACAGGGAGGCCGGAGCTGGAATCGAACCCGGTACCTCTGCACTGTGAAGTCGACGTGCTAACCACTGGACTACCGGGCCGCCCAGGTAAAGGTCAACTCTGGTAAAAATAGCGTTGAGTGATCTGCATGTTGGATCGAGGGGTATGATTATCGCTTATTATGAAAAAGGTATCAGGTTCAAATCCTGGAGGAGCCCTGAGTTACCTGTGACTTTATAGATCGAAATACCTGAATTTTGAATGGCAAAGTGTCAAATGCAACGCTGGGAAAATTAGCACGTGAACACCACTGGTTTATAGGTCTATAATTCTTGCTGTAGGTGCGAGTTTTGAAATTGGTTTAGCCCGAATTTGACTGGGACTTAATACATCAAAATAGTTACCTGAAATTAGAATGGCAATGTGTCAAAGTCCAAACTGGGAAAACTAATACTACATCACTTGGGTGTTGCTTGTTGGTCTAGCGGTATGATTCTCCCTTCAGGTACGAGAGGTCCCGGGTTCAAATCCCGGATAAGCTCGAATTTAACTGGGACTGAATATATCAAAATAGTTTCCTGAACTTATAATAGAAAAGTGTCAGAGTCTACACTGGGAAAACTAATACTGCATCACTTGGGGGTGGCTCGTTGCTCTTGTGGTATGCTTTTCTCTTCGTGTCCAAGAGGGTTCAAATCCCGGAGGAGCCTGTATTTAACTGGGAGTTACTATATCACAATAGTTTCCTGAAATTAAAATGGCAATCTGTAAAGGTCTACGCTGGGAAAAATAACACCAACTCACTTGTGTGTGGCTCATTGGTGTCAGGGTCTGATTCTCTCTTTGGGTGCGAGCTGTCCCATATTCAAAACCCAGATCAGCTCAAATACAAATGGAATTACAAAACAATAAATGAAAGACAAAGGTTATGAAGACGATTGATTCAACAAAAAAGCTCACATCTACAAGGGGCTAAATATCCTGAGAAATCTTGCTTGTCTCCTTCTTCCTTTGTTTAGTCAGTCGTTAACGCTGCTTGTGGTGTTATCTTCATTTCATAATGGCTGCACAGAGCTCACAAAGTAGTTGTCTGTTTGTTTGGGTGGGTGCTGGCGAATGCACATATCAATTAGTGCCGGGCGGAACCCTTTTAGGTTACAATTGGTTCCTGCTAATAATCACCACTAAATGGTCTAGTAACACAAATAGGGAAACAACTCAATTGGGAATATAAAGAGACTCTAACATCATACATAAAGTGCATTGGATTATAGGGCGCACTGTCGGTCTTTGGGAAAATGGAATGCTTTTAGGTGCGCGTTATACTGCGGAAAATACGGTATTTGCATCCTGCCTTGATACTTGCATTCGTCAAATTGATTTGTGCCTTGCTCAAATTTGCCTGCCAGTCCTGTATTTTACACCATGTTGACAATGAGGCAGCCGTTGGATTTCATTCCCTGATACTGAACCACTCACTTTGAACCTCCACCACCTTTGGGTCAATAAAATCATCATCCTTTCTGCCAATTTGTCTCCAATCTCTGCAATTGGGCTCTGCACACACCCCGAGACCTTCAATGGATGAGTCGTTGCTGTGCTCTTGGGGTCATTTTTGTCCAGCGCTCTTCAAAAGGTTCACCACGGTTCCATTTTTTTCTCCATTTGTGGAAGACTCTCAAACTTTAGCAGACTTCATTTTGTTAGAAAGGCTCTATTTAAATGCTCTCTTGATTGAACTGGAGATAATCTGGCATGGGTGGGGTCTGTCATAATGAACTCGGCTTTCAAAAAAAAAGAATTCCTGAAAGTTACAAGGGGATCAATACATTATTTTTACACCGAGCCAGATAGCTTTGAATACTATTTTTTCCGATTAAAAAAAATCTGAATTTAAACACTGTTTTCTTGGGTTATATTTGTCTGATATTTACATTAGTTTGAACATTATACATGAAAACATTGAAGTGAGAAACTGCAAATGAAGAGAGACAGGGAACTCGAGCAGAATGTGAATACTTTTACTTATTCACGGATAGATTTTTTTTCTTTTGAAATTATTATTCATGTGTGTTGCTGCAACTGTCTGCTTTGCTACCGGACTCTTAAAGGTTTGGAAATTACGACAGCAAAGTGGACAGTAGTAACACATAAGAATAATGATTTTTAAAAGAATACATATTCGATTCTAACACTTTGGGATGTCTATTTGCTTCCATTACGCCCATATTTGCCAATTACAAATAAAATCAATAACCAAACAGATCAATGACAGGTAAAATGGGAGATTGTGTTTTACTACCAAGCTTGGCCATTATAAAATCAAAGGTGAACGTGTGCATCACAGCAGCAGTTTGTCAGCTTCCAAAGACAATCTTATGATCAGTTATTGGGTCTTTTACAAATGTGACAAAGTCCTTGATGAACAGACTGGATGGTAACCGGGTGTCAAGAAATAATAAGTGCTCTCCCTGTTAGAGTTTTCTTTAAGACGTAAACATAACACACATTTCAACATTTTATGATGTCACGCCTGACACATTATTTTTGCTGGGAGTTTACAATGTTTATCATAGCGGTTTACACAGCCCTGAGAAGAACGGCTAATGCTTGCGAAGTTGGCCAATTTGTGCACCCTAGAATAAACACACAGGGTGTTGTTTTTTTCTCAGGGTTTAAGTACTGCATATCTTAACAGACAGAAACATGTGACAGCCCTCATGTGATGTCAGCCTGGTCAGCAAGTCCCTCCACTAGCAAGTCTTCTCCCTGGTGTGTTTTCATTATTTTGTGTATTTTCCCCGGTCTGTCTCCCGCTGCCTTTATTTCTGGTTGAACCGTGACAGTCTGCTCACTCACTTATGAGAGTTTTCGTGAAGTCTGTTGGTTACACAACATCTGCCGCGATGCCCGAAATTACCATATTTTCCCCAAATTCACGCCGGCCACCACGCCCTTGTTTAACGGCGTGAAAAGCCGCAAAAGCCACTAATTCGTACCAATGTACAGGAAGCCACTATTTCTCATTTTGTTTACTTACAGTTTAGTGAAAAAAGAGATAACTAAACAATTCCGAGCACTTCTACAAAATGTCATGCAATATAAGCGCATGAGCATGCGTTTATATTGCAATGCATTAACATAACATTTTGACAGTTTACAATCTACATGGGCGGCCTGGTGGTCGAGTGGTTAGCGCATTGACCTTACAGTGCAGAGGTACCAGGTTCAATTCTATCTCCGGCCACCCTGTGTAGAGTTTGCATGTTCTCCCCAGGCCTGCGTGGGTTTTCTCCGGGTACTCCGGTTTCCTCCCACATTCCAAAAACATGCATGGCAGGCTGATTGAACCCTCCAAATTGTCCCTAGGTGTGAGTGTGAGCATGGATGGCTGTTCGTCTCTGTGTGAAGTGTGATTGGCTGGCAACCAGTTCACGGTGTACCCCACCTAATGCCCGAAGACGGCTGGGATAGGCTCTGCCACCCCCCGCGACCCTTGTGAGGATAAGTGGGTCGGAAAATGGATGGATTACAATCTCCACGCCTTTTTAACTACCGACTGTGAACTTTGCACCATACACGGCAAACTTTATATTTAGAGTCTTTTCGATACCCAAAAATTATCATTTCAACCTAAATGTATGTAACATACAATATTTGAGTAATTATTCCCGTGTAATATACATAGATCAAAGTATACGGTGTTTTCGAGAAGTACTGTACGCTGGACTCAAGTTTTGGGGGGAAAATGAATGGTATATATATATATTGGTTCAATGCTTTTATAAATAATTGATAAAGCACAAACAAATATGTACTGAAACGTGAAAACATTAACATTGATCTTCCTTATCCACATTAATGTTTTCTTCATCAAAAATCTCAAGTATTTTACCATCTAAGTATGTATTAACTACAACTGAGTGGCACTGAGTAGCCATCACACTGAAAAGTATAATGAAATGGTATACTCCTAATCAGACCCTTAATTTTGAATAAATTTGAAATTTGACATTATTTGGTAAATAAATATATTTCATGATAAATCATCCCAGTCATATTTATAAAAAAAATGTGAGCTGTTAACAGTACCAGATATAAAATGACGAAACACCAACTGGTGCCCGTTTTGGAAGCTGTGTTTGATATATTATGATATGCATGCTTTAATATCTTTCTATTACCATCTTGAGAGTTAATCACACTGTTAAAAAAAATGTGTGCTGATCCTTAGATGTGTTAACTTTATCATCTACAGCTAATTAAAGATAACCGAGTTTTGAACAACATAAGAGTGCCATTAAAGTTAAGGCTGGATTAAATCTATTTAAGAGGTGGTTAAAAATAGCTGAGATTTGAACAGCAGTTGGGATCCTGCTCTCAGGCTTCCCCTACAGTTTTGGAGGGCAGTTTGCTTTCAAGCTCTTTGGACCCTGCACGCAAAGTGACTTGCGACCCATTGGGCGGGACTGCGGCCACGGCCCACGGCAGCTCCCGCTGTGAGCTGATGAATCCAATTGTTGGGTACTGTACTAAACGTGTGAGTCAACTGATTGACAGGGTTGGGGAGGCTACTTGAAAACTGTAATGAACCAAGCTAAATATTATTCTATAGTACATTAAATTAAGTTTCATGACAGTAATTTTAAACTCTTTGGAAAATCATGCTTCTTATAGTTAATACTAACACAATGCTGTCAATGCATTAGCAGTTATGAAACAAATGTATTGCAGTTGACAATGTGGTCAAGGTTCTCAATAAAATGTAGCTTCTTTTAGAAAGATTAATATCAATTTAATTTTTTAAATACACCACAACAGTTTGGTTTTGTAGTGTAAATAAAGTAGTCCAATTTTTATTTTGTTTGTTTTTTGTAAAATAACTCACATTTATAGTTATCCAATGAAAAAAAAGTTTTTTACTGGAAACTATATTTAATCAAAATAACTGTCACACACGTCACAGTCATTGTTATGATATGTGTCATCTGCATTTAAATGAATATTGAATTTCCTTCCTGCATATCTGACTAACCCTGGAAGGCCCACCTTCAAATTATTGGAATTTTTTCAACGATTACTTTAAAAAATATTTCTGGATTCAGATGATTTTATTTCATGTAAACTTGGCAAAATAAAACCGAGTACTTTCAACACACATTTTTTTCGGTGTACTGTACACATACCGGTAATCCAAACTAAATTACATTTTAACTCGTTTTGTTGCAAATTTTTACAACCCACTATTATTAATAGAGATGTGATAGTCAGCCCAATCGCATGACCTGCAGTATTTTTTTTACGACTAATACAGTGCGCTGTGCCCTCCCATCTGCATTGACTGTATGCCAATGGTGCTTGTCTATGTTTGAAACTTGCCATTTGAACTTGCTGATGTCAAACCAATGGCATCCTGACAAACACACAGACAACTGGGAGGGGGGGCGGGGGTGACACCTATTTATCCGTGACTTTCAGCACATCATGGGTCAGCTAACATGTCTGAGTGTTCAAACAACTTTGTACAGCTGCAACCACCTGGCTATCCACATATTAGAGATTTGTCATGCTTAAACACAGATCAACACATTTCAACAACAGCATATTAAACCTGTGTTTGCGCTTTTGATAAGGTTAATAAATTACCTGAACAGACAGGGTTATATCAAAAGAAGGGAAAATTAAATGAAGATAAAACTCAGACTGCGGGGACAAGGATTGAATGCCTTATGTACCGGGTGTGAACGTCTAGCCTTTATGTGTTTGCATGCCCATGTCTTGGCACTAGTTACTCAAACACAAACAGCATCAAGTGACAAGGCTAAAACTCCGCCGGTCATGTGACCTTGTCTCCAGTCTCGGGGATTGAATGACAGCTGTGATGTGGGGGATAGGGCAATGGGCTCTTTCAGTGCAAAATGAAACACATGCAGACGGCATATACACAAGCACACGCACAAATGCACACACAGACACCAGGGATTTAGACAGGGTGTAAACAGAGCCTGATACAACCGCTCTGGGCATGTCTCAGTTACTTACTGGGTCCATAATGAGCATGTTTAGGAGAAGGGGATTCGTTGCGAGTCAGCTAATCTGTTGAGAAACGCTGAGGTCGCTACAAATGAATCGAATCAAATTGGGCCAAAAGTCTTGTTGTTGAATTAAGCTTTTTTAATCACGTCAACAACAACTAATCAGAAAGCCTACAAAGTTTAGGTAAGCCCCACCACGACAAATTACATTAAGAAGAAGCTATGTCTTGGGCAAGGGTAACCAACATGGTGGGTGCCTATACACAGGTGCCACAAACGACGACAGGAGTAGCGGGCAGGCCCATTCTACAAATAGCTCACCAGCAATGGCACATTGTTATTTCCTACACATGTTGTCAAAGTGATCATTTGGAAATGGAAATAATTGCAGATTTGAATAGAATTAAAGTGTTGTATAGTCATATAAGATAAGATAAGATAAGATAAGATAAGATAAAAAATATATGTCTCTTTGCAACCTTGTAAAAAATTGGTTGATAATTACTGGGCGTAATCATTATCATAATCAATTTTCATACAGACGAAGATCAGCCATTTATTTTCTGCAGCACTTATACTCACTAGGGTCACGGATGAACTTGAGCCTATCCTAGCTTGCTTTGGGCGAGGTCATTGTACACCCTGAACTCTTCAACAGTCAAGATAGGCATAAAAAAACCTCTTCAAGTAACCTTGCATTCCTTTTTGGGGGAATGTGAGAGGAAGCTCAAACAAGCAGGGGGCAGGGAATATGCAAACGACACACAGAAAGGCCAAAGCGTGGTTTGCACCTCAGCACTGTGAAGTGGATATGCTCACCACTGATTGCGTCTGTCATGAAGTATTAAAAATAACATACAATTGAAGACAGCTTGAGCGAGTTTGTTCTATCAGAAGTCTGTATGAAACCGGTAGCCATTCAAATGAATTAGTACCCAAGAAGTAGCTCTCAGATTCAAAAGATCTTGGTGACCCCTGGTCTAGGGTCTTCAAATCAAACATTTTGTCAGCAATAGCCTATTCCAAGCAGTCACTTTGCAGTCTTTCTAACAAACAAGATCGAAAGTAATCTTAACAAGCAAGTGTAAAGATGGAACCTATATGAGCTTTTGACAAGGGACCAAAATAAAAACTAACAAAGATGTTCTTGTGACACATTTTGTTTATCATGTAAAGATGGAAGACGTGTACCTTTGTCAAAATGTATGCCGCCTCTATCCCCACAGATGCCCCTTCAACATGCGCACAGAGGTGTCAAGTAATCAAGTAAAAACACTTTATCTTACTTAAGGAGAAATTTGGAGTAAGTACATTTCATGGAATAGTTATATTGCCGCCTACCTTGTACTTCTACTCTAATTTTTTTGTAAATATCTGTACTTTCTACTTTTTACACACAGACAAAAAACAAAAAACAACAACAACAAAACTGTTACAATTTCATTTTGGATTGCATTCATTCCAATTTATCATAGGATCAGTCAAATTATTTTGATTGTGGCTGGATGAGAAGTATAAACATATATTTCGACACACTGTTGTACGCAATGCACTGCACTTGCACGTGATGCAAATCAACAAATCAATGAAACTCGCCAGTAGCTTATCCAGTAAAATGTCCGCCTGTGTAGCCAGACCTTACTTCCACCATCTTCACTCCTGCCAGGTGAACCTCAAGCGGCATGTGAGAACCCATGATGAGCTTCTTCTGGCAGGAGTTGCATGGGGCTGCCGGTGCTCCGGTCTGTTGGACTCCGCCTATGCCTGTCCCCAGTTGTCGGTTTGGGATCACTCTTAGTCTGGCCTCTACCTGCTGGAGTCATACGTCCCCCATGGGAGTGGGCTTCTTTTTCAGAGAAAAGAAAGATAAGACTTTGAGACCTGTGTCGATGAACATGGATTTAACATGAATACAGTAAAGTATAACTATCCATCACCCCTGTTGGATTTGGCCTTTGCACCATTACAGTCAGCAAGCATTTTTTCCAAAGTAGACCTCCACAGTGCATACCACTTGATTCATATTTGGGAAGGTGATGAATGAAAGATGGCATTCAAGACTTCTCTTAGACATATTGAGTCCCTTGTTATGCCCTTTGAGATGACTAAAGCTCCGGCCATCTTCCAAAGCTCTATTAACGATGTTCTGAGGGACATGCTTAATGTTTTACTGTTTTCTTTATCCAGACGATATTTTGATTTTTTTTTTCTCCAAAATTGTTCAACAGCATTGGCAGCATGTGAGAAAGGTTACTCCAGCGGTTATTGGAGAAATTTTTGTTTCACGTGTTTGGATTCTTGACATTTTGTTTTGTGCACTTTCAGTTGTCAAATTTACCTTGCTGTTTGCAAGCGCTTTTTGTTTTGATTTCTGTTAATACTTTGTCAGGTCCTTTGTTCTTCTATAAATAATTGTGTAACACAATTTTTCTGAGTCTGCATTTTTGGGATCCACACTCCACATGGTTCGTGTTTAGACCGAGTCCCCTGTAATACGGCCCAAGCATTTGTCATTCAAGTCAAATCAAAAATCTTGGGGTGGAGTGGATTCATCTGGTTCACTATTATTCCACAAATGCAAGATAATCAGAAAACTGTATTTAGACTAATGGGCCACAGAGAACATATTGAAAAGAAAATGTTTGACTTGACTTCCATTTCAACACATTTTTCCCTTGCTTTAGTTTTACTTTCATGCTTTAAGTAGGTTTAAAACGTGCAAAATCACCACAAATTTATATCATAAAACTATCACCCAAACATGGAGAAAGTCCACCACGCTTCATGTCAAATGAGCACAAATAAGTGACACTGACTGTAGTGCATTCTTAGACTTCTAGTATCAAAGTATGCAAGAAAAATATCACATGCACCACATGAAACTGCATGTGGCACGGTGGGTGACTTTTTAGCACATCTGCTGAGCTGATCTTATTCTATGTCCCTGTTGGATATGAATTATGACACCTCATATCTAAGGCGTAGAAAAAAAAGTAGTGTGTTTCCGGTAACCCGACCGACCGAGAATTTCTACGTCGAAAAAAACTTTACAGTCGGCATTTTTTCCAAACAACCCTCTACATTTTTGTGTAGAGGGTTTACATCGGTGCAAACTCCCGTGATATTCACGTTGAGCGCGTGCGTCGTTTGCCCTGTCGTCTGTCAACAACATTGAAACATGGCGGCGGCCGCGATCTCCGACGACAGTTTAAACCGCGTTTTCTGTGTTACAGTCGCGTGCTCGCACCGTAATGTTAAGAAAATAGCATCCATTGCTGTATCGAAAAAATTCAGCGAACTATTTTGATGAACACCACGGGCCGAGTAAAAACCGAGGGCGGAGGAGGACGGCGGTGGAGGCAGCGGTGCGCCCCGGCCCCCCCGAGTCCGGAGCGGGGAGAAAACCAAATAGGTGGCGGCGGCGCCGGCCGCGGAGCAGCGGGTTCTTCTTGTTTTATGTTTTATGGTTATTTTGTTAAAATTTTTGATGGAAAAAAAAAAGATTAAAAAAAAAAACTTTGTCTGACCTACCGACCCTATGCTGAAATGTCATGTTACCGGAAACACACTACTTTTTTTTCTACGCCTAATGTGCATTTTCTTCTGTATGACACATTCAATAACTTGTGTTTTTATTTGGGACAATAATCATTTAATCAGAGTTTTCCAATCTCTGTTGAGCCAAGGCACCCATTTTACATCAGAAAATAATCTCATATAGGATAAAATCATCACAGATAATAATAATAAATGAACATAGTTCCTATGTTTGTGGAAAACAATACTAATTTAATGGTGGGTTAAAACTTACACAGTATTGTAAATTTGTTACATTTTTCCAAAAACATGGAAACACAATTTCTCAGTATTTGTTAGCTGTTTTACAAGTTTTACAACTTGTGCTCACGTGCTCCCTCACATCCTGTGCATCTCCTGGGGGCTGTGCCCTCCCCATATCCATCAAACCTAGTGACACCCCCCCCCCCCCCCCCCCCCCCC
>CAAKHF010009002.1:2376-13220 GCA_901007745.1 Hippocampus kuda
GACTGAATCTGCAATAAGATATCCTTTATTTGTCCCACACTGGGGAAATTTACAGCCTACAGCAGCAAGATTGTGGGTAGAAAGAAGAAAGAAGAAAAAGAAACACAGTTCAATTTAGTGCAATATAAATACAAATATGGATAAGGTCGGCGGCCCGGTAGTCCGGTGGTTAGCACATCGACTTCACAGTGCGGAGGTTCGATTCCAGCTCCGGCCTCCCTGTGTGGAGTTTGCATGTTCTCCCCGGGCCTGTGTGGGTTTTCTCCGGGTACTCCGGTTTCCTCCCACGTTCCAAAAACATGCATGGCAGGCTGATTGAACACGCTAAAAAATTGTCTCTAGGTGTGAGTGTGAGTGTGCATGGTTGTTTGTCTCTGTGTGCCCTGCGATTGGCTGGCAACCGGTTCAGGGTGTCCCCTGCCTACTGCCCAAAGACGGCTGGGATAGGCTCCAGCACCCCGCGACCCTAGTGAGGATTAAGCGGTTTGGAAAATGGATGGATGGATGGATGGATGGATAAGGTCTCAGTGATATTTACAATTGTTTTCACATCATTTAATTAATTTTATTATTTATTTATTTGTTTTTTATTCAGCAGCCTGACAGCAGTCAGTTATAGACTTAATTTTCTGCCAAACCCGACCTCCTGAGGTTGACCAATAAAATAACGGCGGTACCCAGGGAGGCAGTTTGTTCGAGGATATTTGACTTGAGGTTTGACCTTTGGTGCAAGCTGTAAATTAGGCCATAATAAAACAGACTAAGTACGTGATGCCTTCTTGTTGTGTTATGTTAAGGAATGTCACCCAGTCATTATTATATTGATGACCTGACAGACTGTCCAATTAAATTACCCTCGCTATAATTTGGCAAGTGTCCCTTTGCACAGGAGTGAAAAAGAGAAGGAGTGGGGTGAAGAGAGTGTGCATACTTCTTTTTGATTCATAGGAAATGAGTCAGCATTCTTGTTGACTGACCTCCACAGCGCAGGGATGAAACTGACCTCCGGAGGTCAAATATAGCCATGAAGAAGCTCAAGATTTATGCAGACTACTTGCTTTGGACAGGGCAGTGAAAAAGTGGGTCAGGACATCTGCTTCACAGTTCTGAGGTTCTGGGTTTGAATCTTACCGTGTATATTTTGATATTTTCCACATGCTCGCATGGGTTTTGGTGAATTCCCGCTTCAGTTCAAATTGGAAAAACTTGCATGTTAGGTTTATGGTGGGCTTTTAATTGCCCATAGGTGTGACTGTGAGTGTTAATAGTTGTTTGTCTTGTTATTTATCTGTCTTGTGATCAGATGCGACCAGTCCTGAGTGCTGGGATAGGCTGCAGTAACCCAAATGAGGACAAGTGGTCTTAAAAAAAAAAATAATAATAACTCTACTTGGATGTATTTGGTTTACTCCAGTACTCCGATTTCCTCTCATATTTCAAAAACATGCATGATAAAGTTAATGGAACACTCGAGATTGTCCCTCTCTCGGTATGACTGTGAGTGTGAAAGGTTGTTTGTCTATGTGTGCCCGGTGATTGGCTCGGAACCAGTGCAGGGTGTTGCTGCCCGAAGACAACTGAGATAGGCTAGTGAGGATAAGTTTGTCAGATAATGGATGGATGGATTTTTTTTGTTTGTTTGTTTTGTCAAGGATATTTTAACCAATAACTTACAGCACATGCAACACACACTTTTCTACAAATGCAAAGACAACAGTGAATTTACGAAGGTATAAACCAATGCTGAAAACATAATACCTAAAAATTACAATTCTCTAATTTAGAACTGCGCGATGTACAAAATACACAGGTCCAAAAGTGAGCCATCATTTAGCTACAAAGGTATATTTCGGTCACACTGGGGGGGAAAAAAAAAATATCATCACATAACTAAGAAAATATAGCTGGAATATTACATGGATGAAGTAGTCATTATTTTACTTTATACAACAATAATTATGCCAAAGATACATAATATGTAGCTCCAGGGTTTCTCCCGGTCTTTGCGATTTGTGTTATGGCTTGTAAAATTGAGCAGGTGACATCTGTACTGCTGGGATGAATTTTATTTTAATTCGTATTTCTACTTCCTGCGATAGTTTTGTTTTTCATGTTAAGATGCAATTCTTGATGGAAAAAGTTTGAATACCCCTAATAAATAAATAATAAAATTAATTAAATGATGTGAAAACAATTGTAAATAGCACTGCGACCTTATCCATATTTGTATTTATATTGCACTTAATTGAACTGTGTTTCTTTTTCTTCTTTCTTCTTTCTACCCACAGTCTTGCTGCTGTAGGCTGTAAATTTCCCCAGTGTGGGACAAATAAAGGAGATATTATCTTATCTTATCTTATCTTATCTTATCTTATCTTATCTTATACTGCATTATGTATGTTGGGCTCGACGTGTACGTTTCTGTTTCTACTCTTTTTGGGCTCTTATTCTTATTCCTACTAACTGAATATTTGCATTGTATTTAAATGTATTATCTGGAATGTACAATGGCCAATTAAACTAAAATAAAATTAAATTAAACTACCGGTAGATTACAGAATGTTTATTTTATTTCATTCTTATTTCATTTTTTGTTTTGTTGCCTTTCTTTTTACTGCCTGTTTGGAAAGTGCCTTGAAATATACAGTAATGCATTGCTATAATCACTTTAGTTTCCCTCTACTTCTTTTGGTGTAATAATTCCCAATCTTGTCAGACTTAATGTCCCTATGAAGAAAAAAAATTATTGTGTCTATGTAACTAATAATTATTATTAATATGAATTTGACCCGGCGGCCCGGTCATCGAGTGACATTCACACACAAAACTGAAAATTTTATAAGGCAGTCTTGAGTTGATCGAACTGAATGTTTTTAGGAAGTGGAACGAGCCTGAAAAACTGGCAAGCATAAAGAGAACCTACAAACTTATGACAAGAAACCCCGAGTCAAGATTTGAACCCAGAACCTCACAACAATGAGGTTGATGTGTTTGTCACTTTTTTAACAACGCTGCAACTCTGCACTATCACACAATAAATTATGTACTTACTTTTTTTATGGGGACGTCCAACCACAGAACCTTTGATGACCTTGAAATAATTGATATTAATGTATGTATTTCCCTTTGGTTTATACCATCTACTTGGGTTCGGCATTTCCAATTATTTAATATTAATTAAATCGATATGCATATCACTTAAAATATTGTAATAGCACACATGCATATGCACACACAATGCTTGCTCCTAAATTGACACTATTTTACACTACTAGTACACTTGACGACGGCGAAGAGTGTTGATACTGTGAGAGAATCCAACGAAGACAGTGATGCCCCGGCTAAAAGAAACAATGACAGTTGTTCTCCTGCAGAGGGCACAGTTTCCCCACTAACTATCTCCACACCGTGTCAGGGAGGAGAGGGCTCATCGCCTCCATTTTCATCGCCCCAGAGGAAGAAAACGGAGTTTCTCATCACAACAGTGGAAACCTAACTGGGAAGTGGAGAACATTTTCTGTTGTCGTTTTCTCTTTTCATGTCTGTGATTCTTTGTACTGATCCAATCGAAAATTGAAGCTTTCATATGTTATGAAGAGAGAAGAGATTTGGAATCAACTGAAAGTCAGAAGTTCAGTATGGACGGGAAAAAGAGACATCTCTGTTTTACGTTCATTATTTATGTGAGACAACCATGCCTGTACTAATGTCCTCAATACGCTAAACCAAGAATTGAGATTGTGCTCCGTAAAAATACATGTAGACGTTTCACTTTAGGCATAAACCTGTGACAGATCATCTGCAGACGCCTGTGCAATCGTGTCTCCCTCAGGGACTTCATGAGCAGAGCGGAGTCTGGAAAATTTAATTAACCAAAATTGACGTTCCAGAACGGCCCGCTGGGGATGTTGCTATCAAGCAGAGTGGCAGATATGTGTATCATCACAGAGACGGACAGGGAAGATGAGAGAGATGGATACTGATTCGTCTGGACTTTGGTGTTACTCGCTCACACACTACACAAAACACAACACAACACACCACACACTATCGTCTATAATAAGATATGCTCAAATAGGGGCTGCAAATTAAAAGATGTGAAGCTTGGTGGCCCACAATCGATCTCTATTCTAATTCATCCCATTTGATGGAGTTGAGTCCACTTGTCTCAAGTTGTTCGCCGCCAAAAGCTTACAAGCAACCTTTTATGGATTTGCTTTTTTTTTTTTAACTTTGTTCAAAATGTTCCAACAAAATTGGAAGTATGCAATGGTCAAAAAAGTCTTGGTAAGATTAAAACACAAGAGCCATGAGGTATAAGGTGTCGAACCCAACCCCTGATTGAAGAATTTATTGTTGAAAAATGTGTCTCAGGACTCTACTTAAGTAGGCCATTGATTGTACTTCACTATTAACTGTAAATAGTACTGTATATGATATGTTTCTTATTTACACTTGTTGTTCATATTAATTTAGGCCAAAATATAAATGGTGAGAAAAAACAGTTGTATGGAGTCATGAAACAACAACAAATTTATTCTTTGGATATTTCTTGACATGAATGCAGCCACACAGTAAAGAGGACAGCGTTGTGCAACAAGAACAAAATGCTGTGAGGTTTTGTTTTTGCACTTTTGAAGTAACTCCCCAGCTTGCGTGCTCATATTTACGCAATGGTGTCAAGTTAAAACTATTTTTTTTGGGAGTGAGAGTTGAGGTGGAGTGGAATGACTGATCAGTCAGGTGATGGGGATTTTGTCATCCATGGCTCAGTGCCTCCTCTTTCAGCTTCCTGGACACCCAAAACACTGTGCTGCAGCTTTGATTCTTGTACTCGACACCCCTCCCTGAAAGTTCGATTTTCGCTTTTTGAAAAGTGGGCCCTGCAAGGTCCAATCAAAATCGGTGTGTTTTCATTTCAGATTCCAAAAGCATTGTTCACTGAGGTACCCTCAAACAGGATAAAATATGCACTATCTTTGATTGCTAATGCTACGTTGTCTGCTCTAAGAGAGGCATTGTTGAAGCAATCTGTTTATTAATTTGGCTGTAGTTTGTCGTGGGTGTACAAACTCTTAACTACATCATCCAAAGAGTTGTTTCTAATATTATGAAGCATTTAGCTCCATGAGAGAGACAAAGACAGATCTTCTGGTTTCTTTTGACTGTGTCGGTCATCATATTATGTGGTGTGTCTGATTCGTTTTTTAGTCGAAGCTCCCTCAGACTCTCTGTGATGTTTCAAGCGGATTAGGTGTCTTCAATTTTCCCACATCCATGTTCTTTCTTCTGTTTGTTTTCTTTTCATAAAATGGTCTGGCAAACGGACAAGCAGGTGGGCAACGATACTAGACAGGAATTTCACTGTGTGAGACAAACTGGACCAAGCTGCCTTCCACCTCCCCTGTCAGAAAATCATTTATCATCACTGCTTATTGTTTATCCCTATTGGTGACTCATAAATAAAACGGCAACCGGTAGTGCAGATTGATTTCCATAAACAAAGCGGTATATTGGTAATTTATACTCTTGCAGTGCGATATATCCTTCTTTCTTGTATGTTTTGCCCGACCTTTTTAACATCTGAACAGGCTGCTTCTTACAGTCAGATGAGAGCCTTTTTTTTTTTTAACCCTGGAGAACCCAAGAACCCTTTTCTTCTTTGGAAAATTATGAATTATACATTAAATGACTGCTATATGTTGACTGAACACCAAAATATGACTGCTATATGTTGACTGAACACCAAATATATATTTTTTCAAATATTCAACGCTTTAATCCTAATTTAGGATTAGGGCCAAATTTGACCCTTTGGGATTTAAGGGTATCAATTGAGTAGCAGAATTCATAGGGGCCAAATTTGACCCCGTGGGTTCACCAGGGTTAAAAGATTGAATTTCTCTTTCATCTTTATATTTATTCACTCCAGTGCTCTGCTCACCTGGCCTTTGGCAGCACCGTTTTGTTTTGTTTTTTACTTTCTTCTATGTCTCTCTTTTTGTAGGAAATTGACCGAGCTCTAACAGGCCAGTGTTTGACTTTCTGGAATGTTCTCATGTTGCTCATTTTCTGTTTGAGTGATTCTCGGCAGAAGATGAGAGAAGTTTCACGGTCATAATACAGCTAGCCTCTCTGGTGCAACAACAATTCCTAGAAAGTAATGTACTCTCTAAATCCATTTTATGTACAAGTCTTAGGACAACATGCCCTTGACCCCACCTCTTCTTACAATCCAGTTCTCTTTTAAGCACATTCCCACGAGAATGAAGCAACAAAAAAGGGGGGGGGGAAAAAGGACGAATGCACTTGTAGAAAATAGATGGGATTATTTCAATAAAACTTAACTAACTACTCCTAAATCAACAATCAATTCCACGCAAACAGAATTTTTAATTGCTACTTAGTTGCATCCCTACCCCGAACGGAAATTCAGAGCCCAGTCCCAACACTTTGCCCGACAGAAATCAGCCGATCAAAATCCACATATTCCTTTTCATGGTAGAAATGTTGCCATCCAAAATAGGCATTGTTTTAAACGGGACTTGAACATTGTTCACAGGCATACGAGTGTTCATACATGAAAGTAATAAAACAGTCGATTCATAGATAGGCCTGATACATTTCACATTCATTGTTTTTAATTGTCACTTATGTGTATAACAGTAAATAAAAACGAAACATAAAAAAAAAAATCTATCTACTTTTCCCAAGTGCAATGTCGACTAATGTAGTGTGTGTAATGTAATTACTCAAGTATACATGGGCATACCCAGAAATTGTTTCAGAGAGGTTGTTGTTCACCGATCTGTCATTCTTTATCATCCCATTCACAGTCAGGGTTTCATGAAATAAAATGCACACGTATCCAGAACACATCACACTCACAATCAAGCTGGAACAAATCCAAGTAAAGGGCAACATTTTACAGATCTTAATTGACTAGATAATGCTATTTTCTTTGCAGTGGCTTTGCTCGTTGTCAACTTTTATCTTATGTACTGATTTGTTAGCTAACAGCCAGTCAGAGTGATCAAATGTCACAGCAGACCATTGCCGTTTTGCAGTCTACGATCAACGCCTCATTCATTCAAATCATATAAAAGTAAACAAAGCACAATGACACAAATGTCTATAAGTTTTCACAAGTCGAAATGTTACTTTTTACTTTATTCCTGCATGTATTATGGGTATGTATGCAAGATTGGTACATGCGTGCATTTGATTTCATGAAATGATGACTGTGGATAGTATGACAAACTAATACTTCTCCGCCATGTTTGCTTGCTATATGGTGTGAAAGTAATGATTTAAATTGACATTGATTGTAAGAATCGAATGTTCTTCACTGAAAACACATATTTTAGAGTTTGCATTCAGATCATGTACATTCATTCTTTAAATATGCAGTTGTTAAAAAAAAATGTCAGAGTATCACGGGGTCTAAGAATATTGCATCCATTTGGAAGTTGCAGAAAAATCACGCATATCAAAATTCTCCTCTAGGTAAAGGGTGGCTGGGGGAGGGGGGGGGTCGCCACAACCACTGCCCACCGCATTTTTCCGCCCCTGCAATTATATGCAAAGTCGTTTTATTTATTCAACTTCAGAGGCAAGTTTTTCCCGAACATTTTGTTTGAATTCCATTTTGAACTCTCAGGGAGCTTCAACATTAAAGGTTCCAATGTAATTGAGGACTTCCTTGCTAAATTATGCCTTAATTGCTTATTGTACAAACATATCCCGACTACAGAGCTACATCTTGATCAGTTAACACAGTTTATGTCAGTTTTGTCTGATTGTGAGCTTGTGTACATGCCATTGCATTAATTTGCCCTGCCGTGGGCATTCTAGTGTGCCACGCATCAAGAACTGTTTCAGAGCTCAGGTTTTTCTTTTTTTTTTAATGTTTTTCATTTCCTCTTCATCCCCCTTGACCACTCCACTCATCTGTCTAACATTCCACACACTCCAGCGGAATTAAGGGAGAGGCCTACGGCGAGGCAGGGAGTGAGCTCAGGAATGTCTCTGTTATCACAGCAAGAGAGGATGAAGGGAGGAAGGGGGCATAAGGTCAGCTGCTGTTGCGATGACTTCAGTCTCGACTGTTTGAAATGTAGATGCCGTTCGTCAGTGCCTTGTCCTCAAAACAGAATCAAGGTGCATGCCTGTAACGCCACCACAACGCATGGGAATCTAATTTCAGCAATGCTGCTTTTTAAATCAATATCTTCTGTCCTCTCAGTGGCGGTGTCATGTCGATGATCTCGTGGCCTTCAGAGATGTCACACCAGTTTGGTTTTGCTCTCAGTCTACATTGAGGATCAAGCCACATTTAGTCACACGGGCAAATGCGCTGGCTCGCACGCTTCTCATGCATGAAGAAGGATTCACATAAAGGTAGACGCACCCCTGTGGGCTGACATACAGTAGCTGGAAGCAGAGTCTCTTCAGCCAGATGCACGCATGTGTGCTGAATGTACACCAGAGATGTGCTTATAATGTATGATGAGTTACACTTCCAATAATTTGGAATGTTAAATGAATGCGGGACTATTTTTATTTTCTGAGTTTTTCGCGGTGCTTGTGTCTAAAAGATTTATCATTGTGAAAATAATAAATGTTCACACGAAAGCTTCGTCCTTTTCAAAAGGCTAAACAACTCTTTGCTACGTTAAACTAATCTAATCAAGACTATCACTGACAACTGAGATCATTCATCCATCCATCCATTTTCTGATCCGCTTTATCCTCACAAGGGTGGTGGGCGTGCTGGAGCCTATCCCAGCTGTCTTTGGGCAGTGGGTGGGGTACACTCTGAACTGGTTGCCAGCCAATCGCAGGGCACACATCGATGAACAGCCATCAGACTCACACCTACGGACAATTTAGAGTGTTCCATTAACCTGCCTAGCATGTTTTTGGAATGTGGGAGGAAACCGGAGTAGCCGGAGAAAACCCACGGGGGCACGAGGAGAACATGCAAACTCCACACAGGTAGGCCGGAGCCAGAATCGAAACCTGCACCTCTGCACTGTGAGGCGGACGTGCTAACCACAGGATCACCGTTCCTCCCCACCTGAGATCAGTCAGAGGATATTACAATATGTGGGATGGGGTTTTTTGCTTGTTTGTTTTTTGGTTTGTTTGGTTTTTTTTTTTTTGGGGGGGGGGGGGTTGAACAAATGTCAGAGACAGAATGATGTCCTGTGTTGTATGTCTTAAAATGCTTGTTAGGTTTGTAAAGTGCCTCTCCTCTGTGGCTGCAGATGTATCCCAAAATAGAAGCAGCTGAAGGCAGAACACACCTCACTTTATTGAAAACATAACATGTAGCTAAGCTGGCTTTACAAAAAAGAAAATAATAAGAATAATTGTTCATTAAATTTGATACATTTACACAATATATATAAATAATAGCAATAACTAATATTTAAAAATGAATCTTGGACGTGGCATTAAATGATAAAGTACTATATGCCAGCCTATGTACTTCAGGTTTAATGGCTGTTATTCAGATACAATCTGGTCAAAAATTGTGTTATTTTGTAGAGTCCTTGTGTGTCATACGTTCTGACCTTCCCACGTGACTGCTGCTCCTGCACAGTACTATCTGACTAACAGCATGACAACGCAATGACTCACAGCCTTGTGGCTGTGGTCTGCATAATGCCCCCCAATATACACTGAGATAATACGTATTTTTATTGGTGTTATAAGTGGAACAAACAAGGAAGAAATTGACGACTGTGAAATGCATTTCGCTAAATTTACTTAAATATGTTGCCTGTTGTCTTGAAGATATATTTCTTCAATTACCGTACTTTGCTGATATGATCAAATAAATAAGTGTAGGTCAAGAATATTCTACTACTAATTGACAGTTGCAAGTTGTAAGTGACAGGCTTTGATTGCCGCGGATGCCCGGCAAGTAGTCAAAACATTTCTCTTGATGAAAATGAGAAATGGTGGACCATGGCAAAACGGGGTGAACACAACCAAACCTGACAGGATGCAATACGGCTTTTCAAACTTTGGAGTCAGTCCATAGTGGGCCAGAAAGCATATTTACTGAATTTTGCTGCACCTTACACTTGCCACCTATAACTCTTTAAAATAAGCCATGAGTTGAATTCACCTGACCGGCCGTGGCTTACCTTGAATGCGTGTGCATGAGCGATAGCGAGTGCACTGTGCAGTGTGTATGTGAGTAACGGGCTCTTTTGCATGTTGTGGTACAATGAATGGATTAATAAATTACTTGTTGACAGAAAATGAATACTATCAAGCATTTATTGAGTGGCAGTATACATGTGCCCATTCCAGCCATTTTGCCCTCACTCCCCCACCGTCAGAGCGGACACTGACTCTGGAGTCGTGCCAGGCAGAGGGCTTCATTTGACTCTGCTGGGCCACAAACGTGATCCAAAGCCGCTAGGCATCCACATTGCATTGCCCTGCCAGCAAGGGAAGAAACATGAGGGACCTCATCTAAACATGAGGGGCCAGGAGGAAATGTCCTAGCATCCGTGGTAAACCGAGGGCTGATGTGTAGTGCGCCTTTGAACCTTGAGGACCCATCAGCCCTTGTTGCGCGATGGTCTGTCACGGATACCATGACAGAGCGTGAGAAAACTGAGCAAGACTTGACAACCGAAGGGGAAAAAAAGGGCAAAATCCCACCCCGCCGCTTTTCGAGCTGCCGTGGCCACAGAGAACATGGTGTCAGTTGTGTGAGTGTCAGAGCATATTTTCCCAATCGGTGTTTTCATTACGTTTGTTTGGTTCTCTGTTTTCTCAATTGTATGTTGGCACAGAGCTGTTGATTACAGCAAGCCTTCTCC
>CAAKHF010009003.1:0-18965 GCA_901007745.1 Hippocampus kuda
GTCCTATGGAAATCCGCTTCAATTCCCAGCGGCGACTCCCAGTTCCACATATGCATTTGCATTCTGCACTGACACTCCTTTCTTCTCGTTGTCGGCTCCTCAAGCCTTACATCCATTCAGCCGCAGACCGTTCAACAGCACTGATCTCTCCGCTGAACAAAGCGGGGCTGTGAAAAATGCTGCCCATTACAGGCGCAAGACACAAGCGCCCCGCATATAAGACATTGCCTTTTAAAATTTGGATAATTACAAGCATGTAAAACATCTAGCTTCAGTGTATTTGCAATTTTTGTCCTCGGTCAGGCTTGAGAATGTATTAATTTATATTTATTTAATACAATTTAAAAAAAAATTAATACAATTAATAAAGAGCATCAATCAATTCATTTTAGACAATTGTGTATGTCTGAGTGCCTCAGCAATGTAAGTGTCGCGGGTTAGTGGATATGCTGTGTCCATGCAGAACTTGTGTTTACATCTATTTGGTTTGTCTTTGTCCACAGACATCAGTTGATTTAAAGAGGACCCGCCAATGCAGTCAGACCTAAAACAGTTTCCCAGGACCCTGATGGGGGACAGGAGAAGGAGCTTCAAGGCAGGCTGGTACCATATCATCCCCTGGCTTGAATATTCTCAACAGATGGACACGGCGTATTGTTACGTTTATTTTTCTCATCACTGTAATGTTATGACTACAATGCTTTCAAAGTTTGTTGAAATAAAAAGTCAAATAAGATTTCGAATCTGTATTTTTAGCCCTGGGTTGAATGTGCCCCTCCATCAAAATGCCTGGCCCCAGCCCGGCCCCCCCAGTGAAATTGATCCAGAACCGCCACTGAACTGTATCACTTTAACTGAAACAAGAATACAACTTAAGTACTTGTGAAAATATAATTCAAGTGAAATTCAGCCACAAGTCCAACTTTCAAAATGAAAGTTCATTAGTTACACTCGTGAAACAGCACAAGTTCAAAACGGAGTTCTTGTAGGCTGAAACGCGGACAATGTTCGGCAGACAAGCTGAAGGTGCACGACACAAGTGTAGTTGGTTTGCGGGTAGTCTGTATGGTAACCATAGATTGAATGTTTCAGCCATGGGAGTTCTTCCTCTTCTGCTGAAAGTTACACGCCTATGTTTGCTCAGTTGTTTCTGCAACGCTTCATGTTCATGAGTCACTTTGAAAAGTGGTTCTCTGTGGAGCCACAGAGACTTAGTGTGTGGCTCTGTGGTCATGCAACTGACTGTCGGAACGTTGTTGACGAAACAGAATCTTCTGACAGCGCCCAGGGCATAATTCACGATGACAAACCAAAACAAGTAAAAGTACAATTCATCCAAGAAGTAAGTGTACCAGCGTAAATGTGTTTTACTACCCACCTTTATATAATTGGGGACAGTGAATCAGATGAAAGAAGTGATTCTCGACTGCTGTTGCTTCGTGACCCAAAATTTCATATCGCCATTAAGTTACTACTTACATTTTTATTTAACCCTTTTAGGGACTGTGGTTACTACAGTGGACATCTTATCATGTTATCATCGTACAGGGTGCATGAAAGGGTTAAGTTAAGAACATGTATTATTTTTTTTTAAAAAACAGACTTAGCTATTATCAACATGTATATTCAATTTCCAATTCAACTTTGCACCAGTCCATTGCTGCTTATTTCAGCAAGACAATGCTAAGTCACATTTAGCACGTGTTACAACAGCGTGGCTTTGTCATAAAAGAATGTCGGGACTAGACTGGCCTTCTTGCAGTCCAGACCTGTCTCCCATTGAAATTGTATGGTGCATTATGAAGTGCAAAATACAACAACTGAGACCCCAGACTGATGAGCAACTGAAGTTGCGCATCCAGCAAGAATGGGAAAATATTCCACCTACAAAGATTCAACAATTACGGTCAGTTCCCAAAAACTTATTTAGTGTCGTTAAAAGGAAAGGTGATGTAACACACTGGTAGGCATGCCTCATCCCAGTTTTTTTCGAACATGTTGCAGCCGTGTAATTCAAAATGAGAGAAAATTTGAAACAAAAAAAAAACTGTGAAGTTCATAACTACATTATGCTGACATGTTCAAAATGCCTTTCACAGCACCCGGTTAAGAAACTCAAGATTAACATGACAGCTGCAAGTGTATCAATACATAACAACGGTAAAATGAAATATCACAATTACACAAAATACAGACACAAAATTTGAACAGCAACTTAATGGCAAAAGTCCCTTACTTAAGATGGCCCACGTATGAATAAATGTACCTTTCTGAGCCATGCTTGTTAAAATGTTATTTTCCAAATGAAAGGTACATTGGGTCCTGAACTATCGACGGAGTTCCGCCCCTATAAAATTTGACATATGTCTCAAATGCGTCATAGTCTATCACTAGCCTACATGAAGCCAGTAATGAAGTATGAATCAGAGTAGATACAAAATGTGTACGAAAATCCAGGAACATATAACAATCCAAAAAAAAGTTGTATTAACAGTAGGCACCATCATAGTGCAAGGACCACTGTCATTTTTTGCTCCCAACCATGGTTAATCCCACTTTTGGGTCCCCATCCAACAGTTGAGAATCACTGCAGTCAAGCAAAAAAAAAGTCCACATTCTTACTAACGACATGACATTTGGAAGTTTTTACCCCAGAGATTGGAATTCCTTCAAGGATGGTTGTTCTCTGGTGAGAGGACATGAACAGGCTTGTTAGCATTTTGCAGGCTGTTTATGGTATATGCAAGTGATTTGAAAATAACGTAGGTATTTACATGTCTCACATTTGCATTTCAAATATTGTCTTGTATAGGCAACTTGGTTTTGAACCAGTGGTGGGAAGATGACTGAAGCAGAAGCATCACCGAGTGCAAAACACCAATCAGTATATTCTTTGTTTGTTTCCGAACAAGAGTACTAGATGACGTCATCTACTGCGAGTCTGAAACAGCCTTATTGACCCCCAACAGTGGTACAGTGAAACTCCTCTACAACGAAACCTGCATGGGCAAAAATACCCCCCCTAGCGTGAAAAAATATTCATGCATGAGAGCCATTCCCACTTTTCTGCTCCCCCTACAACAAAAAGTCCCCCTGTTCCGTTGTATGAAATCTATTTCTTTGCTCTTTCTTGCCTCGCAAAGAGATTCACTAGAACGAAAACAAGCCTTCCGCAAAAGTCTAATCCAACCTCAGCATGCCACAGCGACCTCTATTGCTTCGTTCGGAAACGGCAACAACGACCACCACACAGGTTTACATTTACACATGCGCAATAGTCCAGGAAGTATTTGTTATTGTTAGTTTCAGACGCTGAATGAACGCTGCATTGCTAAAATGAATATGAAACGGACCTTTGCAGACCAAGGAGTTAAGAAAAGAAAAGCATTCACGCTTGAAGACAGGATAAAAGTAATAAAAATGAAAGATGGAGGAAGCAAAGGATTTTAAGCAAGAAATTGATGTAAGTGAAGTGAATGCTGATTGTGAATTTTGCAATTTCTTGCCCATTTTTTTCTTTCTACACTGTCTATATGAAGTGTCAAATAAGTGTATGCTCATTTTTATGCACTACGTATTGGAATAAAAATAAAGAGTACACACATACGTTTTGTATATGTGTGTTTGTGCGTGTGTGTGTGTGTTTACATCTGAGATAAAATTTGCGACAGTGAAAAACCCCCTGTTGTGAAAAATTTCTTGCTGCAAACATGATTTCGTTGTAGAGGAGTTTCACTGTACTTGATTCGAATATAAGCAAAGAAACAATGACTTCATGACTTTTTGTACTTGCATTAAATCAAATAATGCATCGAAGGTGGGATGGATTGCCGAGTGTGATTCTTCCCTTGTTGATCAGTAAGAGGAACACACTATTTTAAATAACTTCAACTTAGCCTTCCAAATACTAAACCACAGCGCATTTATGAATGAGCCGTTTCAATTCATGCTTCAGTGTGAAATCTTATGAACAACAGAACTTACCATCCGGCCGTATATTTCAGAGGAGCTTTTGACTTTGGGGAGCAGTTCCATTGGAATATCAAAGTAACTAAAAGCAGCAAAACAGGAAATGTGGGTTTTCTTCGAGCTTTTGAGGGAAGCACCGGTAAGCAAGGGTGTACAGTACACGTTTCGACTTTTGTTTTTTAATGCACTGGTACAGGAAAAAAAGTTGTCAAGGTTTAAGAGGTCAAGGTTTGTATTGTTTGTCTGGAACTAGGAATGCAATTAATAACAAATTAGTTGGTTAATTGATTGCTTCAATTGTGTGGATTTTTTTTTTCATTCATTGTTTTTGTCTTAAGGCAATTCTGACTAAATATAATGCAATACGATGGCACTGATTCAATCTCAAATAATGAGGCCAAAATGTACAAAGATTGAGACAGCAATAATCTGATCAGTATGGAACTGGAATCGAAATACTTCTGTACTTCAGAACATTCAGAGAGAGGTTCTCTCATTACACACTGATAGTGTGAATCGACTGAGTTTGTCCAAACTAGACAAGCTTGCACATACCTTATTGTGTTACATAGCACGTTACATGTGTGTATGCTCTCATGCTTACCTGCAGAGCTCATGATCCCAGGCCATGGTGTGAATGTTGAAGAGCATAGTGCGACTGGCATTCGAAACATCTGTGCAGTGGATTCCTCCCTTCCTACCGCCTGTCAGGCACTGAGGAACCACAATAACACTGTACTTATACCGCACAGCTTCACTTTTCTTATCCTGAGTCAATTTTGTACAAAAAGGCACCACTTCGGACTATGATATGATTCTAATACTGGGCCAGGTTCGCATTCTTGGCGTCATTTTGCTGTTTGTTCTGCTTCTGTGTGACTGACTGTAGATAGCATGTGTGTGTGTGTGTGTGTGTGTGTGAGGGGGGGTGGGGGGGGGGGGTCATACCCAGATGATCCAGGAGTCCACTGTGCCAAACATAGCGCGCCCGCTTAGCACAGCCTGTTGCACCGTGTCCACGTTGTCCAGCAGCCAACGCAGCTTCACTGCGCTAAAGTAGGTGCTGATCGGGAGGCCCGTCTTGTGCTGTGTCGCCAGAAGATATTCAGAAATCAAAAACAATGTTTGAGAGGAGTAAATAAGACAAATTCTAGCCCAGCATGACTAAACATGAAGGAAATGTTCAGAGAAAACAAATACTAGGCTCCTAGTTTGTCACACTTACCTTGAGGTGATTCTTGTTTTTGCCAGGTGCTTTGTTGATGAGTCTCTCCACCGTAGATTGGGTGCGCAGGTCGAGCCAAACTAAAGCGTGAAGAGAGAGAAAGTACGTGTCTGTGGTCCCTATAATTTTCCATGGATCAGAGCATTCGCACAAGCTATAGTGTGCAACCCGCGCGTCGTTACTTAAACTGAAAGTAAAGTGCGAATGGTGTGGTGTCCAGTGCGTAGATCAAACTGGGGTGGAAATGTCATGCGTGTGCGTGGTGCGCGCCAGCGTCACTGTGTGTGCGGAGAGAGTGAGAACAGCGTGCAATTGCTCATGCGCACAGCTTCGAGGGAACATCGATCTGATGTCCGTAAGCGTTCGAATACACCATCAAAGAATTAAGCGTAAATACAACGAGAATATACATAATGTGGGTTTTCTACGGGAAACTATGGGGGACTAAAGTTCTTTCCAATCTTTTTCCTCAACCAACAGCAACAAAACACTCTGCTCTGAGACTACGTCAGTGCCATATGGGAGAGTGGAAGCAAGCAAGATATTTGACACTCCATGATGTAACCTTGTGAGCCATTTTCGAGTTGACATCATTGCCTTTCTAGTTCAGAGCAAATCTTTTGGGGTAGGCAATGGTGTTTGCCATACAAACCAAAACAAGTTAAAATATACCGATAAATGCTGATGATAAGATTTTTAATTTGTTAATTTGTTGTGTTTTGTGTGTCTAAATTCCCCCGCAACCCACAACGTAACATGCATTTGGATTTATACAAATTGTCACACAAAATAATCTGTGCATTCAGTCGTCGGATAAAGTATTCTGATAAATGCGGTCATGATGCGAAAAATATGCTCCACATTTGAGAAGCAAATTTTCGATTTTTCTCCGTTTGTGTTTATCTGTCAACATCAATATTTAGGCTTTGAATTGATGCCATTTCTCCCTGGTACGAGATGAAGTATCACAATCAAAATGGTTATTGTTTGGGATTTTTCATTGTAGTTACTTTTTATTTTGGTTTGAAGTTTGTCTTTGAAATTCTGTTCGTTCTAATTAGTTTTTAGAACAGGTTAGTCTGTTTCCATTCATTTGGAAAAATTATTACTATTATCGTTAATTTTTGTATTACATTTTTAAAATTCATTTATTTATTATATTTGCTGTATTTGTGGCATTCAAGATTAAAAGGTGAATGTAAAGTACAATTCCCAAATTACTCTTCAACCGTCTTTCTTTTGTATGGCCATACTAAAATACCAAAATAAAATAATCATAAATCAACCCCAAAAGGTCTTCCATGAAATTGATTGATGAAGACAAAAAAGGACATTTTTGAGATAATTATAGTTAGTTTTAGTTTCTGTTTATTGTTTTTCAAAAAGCACTCTCGTTTTTATGTCATTAATTGTTAACGCTAATAATCTTGATCCAGAAACAGACCACAATCCAGTATAATACAGTTGTAATTCCTAATAGGAACAGAGCAGAGGTTCTTAGGCCAGGTGAAGTTGTTTATGATGTCTCGTGTTTGGGGAGCCATAAAGTAATGAGGATGTCAGACATACTACGCATACTCACCAATGGCATTATAGAGAGGTTCTCCAGTGACTTTGTCCCAAACCAGGGTTGTCTCCCTCTGATTGGTCACACCCACCGCTGAGAAAACAGCATGAACATTGTAAATAACAAACTCACCCCAGTCTCATTATTTCTCAAAAAGTGGATAGTATTTATCCTCTACCGGGGAATGGTGTCCAGTAGTGACGGCATTTTCACCCACCTTTAATGTTGCCAATATCAATGTTGAGCTGGCAAAGTTTTTCACATGTTTTCTCTATACATTCGTAGACGGACTGTATGATTTCTCTGGGGTCCTCCTCCACCCACCTAATTAAAAGAATGCAAAAAAAAGGTGTCAAAACTTACCTTCAAATATTACTTTGTGATATACTGACATGAAACACCATCTGTAATAGGGCTGCACAATGTGTCGCAAACCATCATAGGGAACACAGAGAAAAACAACCATCCGTGCTCACACTCACACCTAGAGACAATTTAGAGTGTTCAATCAGCCTGACACGCATTTTTTGGAATGTGGGAGGAAACCTGGAGTACATATACATATAAACACACATATATATACATACATATATATATATATACATACACATATATATATATATATATATATATATATATATATATATATATATATATATATATATATATATATATATATATATATATATACATATATATATTAGAGCTGTCAGTTTAGCGCGTTTTTATTGGCATTAATTTAAATACATTTTAACGGGATTAAATTTTTTTCTCGCGAGATTAACGCAGCCCACGTCACAAGCGGATGTTACGTTGCTCTATAAAGACACCAGAAACAAAACAACAAGCGCGCTGCAGCAGTCCACGCCCATGTCTGTTTTGCCAGCCACGGCAGCGCGAGACACCGAAAACGGATACTTCAAGAGTTTATAAATGGAAAGTTTACTTTAAAAATGTTGCTAGATTGCTCCACTGTCAAGACCAAAGTTACCTGTATCATACAGGTATACGATGTATGCCACTGACGCGATAGTTACTTATTTGGAACTATTTTGTGTGGAAGGTTACAGCGTTCCGTGTCCATATAAATAGAGCGGGTGGAGTTTCTCTGTGTTTGTCTGACAGTGACGGTGAAGTTCAGCGGTGCAGTGGTAGCGACTAGCGAAAATAAAACGTCCCAGTGTTGTCATCGAACCAAGTGTAGTCATCCGAAATGATGTCTACCCAAAACCGTAGAGAGACTTCCGCGCAAGAAGGACCAAGAGAATCAACATAGTCTGACTGCAGCGTTCAAAGCAAACTTGAGAAAAACGAAGTATGCAATCATGTTTTAAATCCACTATAGGCTGTTTACCTTAGATATGCAGTTTATTATGTTGTATTGCTCTGTTTTGATTCCATAAAAAGAGCTGTTAAAGCAGCTGTTGTGTGACAAAATATTTTTTTACTGTTGTTGATGGGCAGTAATATTATGTGAGAGATTACGTGTGTATAACTGCTCCAAGTGAAAAATGTTCATGTAAAATTGAAATTGTTATTGCAGTAAATATTTGCATTTTGCACGTAGAAAACGGATTCATGGTTCCATGTTGATGAGAGCATTAAATTGGGGAAAAATAGGACAAAAAAATATAAAAGGAAATTCAGAAACGATAAAAAATGCATGAGTAATCACGATTAATTTTTTAGTTCATTTGAGTTAATTATGACAGTTGCATTTTTAATTAGGTTAAATATTTTAATCGTTTGACAGCTCTAATATATATATATATATGTGTGTGTGTGTGTGTGTGTGTGTGTGTGTGTGTGTGTGTGTGTGTGTGTGTACACATACATATTTTTCTCATAAAATAAAAATGTAATTTCTTTAGGTATATGTTAATTATTGATTTCGCAATATTCAGCACCCATATTGCATGTTCTTCCAATATTGTGCAGCCTTGGTGTATACCCAAATCACTGAACATGAAAACCCAAAAAGGAGAGATGACGAATCTTTGCTTGGCGCAAACAGTAAGACTACATGTAAACTATTCTCTTGATAAGTGATGAAGAATACTGTATGCTTAACTATGATATGATGTCACTCCGTAATGCTTGTGTACCCAGTTAAACAAATTGCTCTGCATGAAGCAGATATGGTGAAGATTTAAGACGTACCCCTCCTTTGGAAAACTTTGGTTGATTTCGACTTGGTGGTGAATGATTAATTCGGCTGTCTTGGCATTGAACACCTGTGAAAAAGAGATGAAAGAGAGAAAGACACCAAAAAGGTGTTCACGAACCAAATCGAAAGCACTGTATTTTCCGGACTATAAGTCGCAGAGTTTTTCACAGTTTGGCCCGGGGTGTGACTTACATTTAGAGCGACTTATGTGTGAAATTATGAACACGTTATTATATCATCTCACATGTTATTTTCAAATTAAACCGCAAGAGGGCGCTCTTGGGCTGTGTTGATAAATCGACGATGAGTCTGACGTAAGTGACGTAGAAGATGAAGCGCCGCAACTTCTCCCTTCGGAGTTGGCAGGTTTGTGATGAAGATTTCATTGGATTTAGTGATTTGGAGTGACACTGATGGTTTGGTAAACTTGTTAGCATGTTCTTTCTGCTGTAGTTATCTGAAAAACTCTTAACATGTTACGTGAACATCCGAGGCACGTTCTCAGTTCATTGTTTCTGCGTCATGTAACGTTAGCATATTGTACACTTATTCAGCCTGTTGTTCTCCATTTTATTTTTATTTTAAATTGCCTTTCAAGATGACATGTCTGTTCTTTGTATTGGATTCTATCAAATATGTTTACCCCAAAATGTGACTTATACTCCAGTGGGACTTACATGTTTTATCTTTATTATAAATTTTATGGCTGGTGCGTCCTATACTTGGGAGCGATTTAAAACCGGAAAATACGGAAGCAAAATATTTAGGGCCATTATTGAAGTAATTATTTGTGCATCTGTGTATAAAAAACAAATCTAATGAGGTAGTGTAAACAACCCGAAAATAGCATTATTACACATTTGGGCTGGAAATCAACAGTATCCCTTCCCAGAGATAGAAGTTGAAATGTATATGCAGTCAGCCAGACATACTGTCAATCAGCATTTGTTCTACTTAGGTAATCCGATACACCTCCTACCACAGCGCCAGCCCAACAGTTCAGCTCCAACTGCTGCAGCCACCTTGAAACAATAATATTCCGTCAAAGAATGCCAGCATTCACTATGTGGACGACACATGACCCACAATAAAGGTTTTGTCAAAGATTGCAATGCAAAGTGTAAAAATGGAGAAACCCATGACAGCGACACCCTTGTGCCATTAGTTGAGTCGACAATACTGGGAGCAGTGGTGAAGTCATGAATCAAGATTCCTCTCTATTCTGGTCCTGCCATACTTATTTATCTCAACTATGTGTGAGCTTCTTCATTGTTTTTCTCGCTTTGTTGAAATAAAAGTCAACCTGGGAAACTGCCAGAAGTGTAACAGAAGCAAGACACAGCAAACCGTGACCAGAGGTTGAAGTTTAACATGCAAGACTCATTACCCTTGTTGCTTTGCATTAAAAATAATTGCTGCCACACATCTAATTATCTTAATAGGGCAAGCCGCAATGTCTGTGTCAGCGCACTTGGATCAGGGCAATGGCCCGTTTCGACGTGGTCGGTCCAAAAGCAGCAACTGTGTGTGTGTGTGTGTGTGTGTGTGTGTGTGTGTGTGTGTGTGTGTGTGTGTGTGTGTGTGTGTGTGTGTGCGTGCGTGCGTGCGTGTGATTTGCTTATGACTGCAGATGTTACTTAAATCTTGCGATGAGTTTAAAAACAAGCAGGCAAGTTAAAGTTTAACTTCTTGTGTCATCAGATGAACTTTCACACAGAATCAGTTCGGTGAAGGAATTCATCATTGATTGAAGGTAAGGTTGATATTACTCAGCTATAGAAGCCATTTTTGGTTAAATATACGTCGCATGTGTGAGATATCATGGAGTATATATTTATCAGCAACTGTTTTGAAAATTGCACACTATTTTTGAGAGTTGTTAAACATAATGTCAAGAAATCCTTTGCAATTAGGTAAATTAGGTGAGAAATGTTTGAATCTGGGGAGCACGTCTGCCTCACAGTGGAAGGATTCAGGGTTCGATTCTGCCCCCCCCCCCCCCTTCCTGTGTGGAGTTTGCATGTTCTCCCCGTGCTTACGTGGGTTTTCTCCGGTTTCCTCCCACATTCCAAAAGCATGCATGGCAGGCTGATTGCACACTGAATTGTCGCTAGGTTTGAGTGTGAGCACGGATGGTTGTTTGTCTGTATGTGCCCTACGACTGGGTGGCAACCAGTTCAAGGTGGACTGCCCAAAGACAGCTGGGATAGGCTCCAGCATGCCGGCGACCCTCGTGAGGATAAACAGCGATATGATAACGCTATACTTTGCAGTAGCATATTTACTTAACCATCGTCAAATACTCATTTACAGCATTGCTCAAGGCGATGTGGTGGTATGGTGACACCGCGATGTACTATAGACGTGAGTGTCGTCCTTCACTCTGTATAAGTGTGAGAAGGCATGCCGTGATGTTCTATGAACTGCTGAGTAGAGGCAGCCCAGGAACAGGCCCTTCGGGTACTCCCCATGTGGCCTTTCTTTGCTTAATTCTCAGCGCAATGAATCCAGTGCAACCGCACTGTTACAGTTTTCTGAGAAGACATTTAGAAACCATCAATTATGGCCATTCTTATTGCCCATATCCGCAAGAGACCCTCACAGGTATTTAAGATATTTCAAAAATACACTATGATATTTCAAAGAATGTGGCCAACACCTCTGGTAGGCAAAACACGATATCATGTCCAAAATGCAATGGAATTTCTTTGGAAGGGCAAAGACTTAAAGCTGGGCAAGAATAAAAAATATTATTTCATGCAATGTCACCTCACTGTTCACTTTTATTCCAACCCAGAATGCAGTGAGAACTGTAAAGCAACAGTTACCGCATGTTCACAGCCTCTAACATAGATACACGATCAAACCAGTACAGACATACCTTGAGATGGAACTGTCTTAGGGCCACATTATTTTCAATTCAGAGCCACATTTTACAGGAAAAAATACCACTTGCGCTTCAGTTCACGGTTATCCCCCATCGTAGCTAACTTCAACATGGAGGAAATGGAATGGAAGCCTCTGAAATACTTTACGGGGACAGCTCCAAGTTATTCATACAAATGTATGGATGGTAAAAAGTTTAACATCAGCAAGCCTTCACCAAGCACATTAATGCAGTGGACATAAACATTGAAGTCACAAGATTGAAAGACTTAAGTTGCCTTTGTGTACTCTTGATTCTGACATCGGAGTAGAAATGACCTGGGCTCACTCAGCACTGACGGAATGCCCACCTCTGTTTTTTTTAGTTCAGGAAGTACTTGTAAGCGCAGTGATGCTGCTTATTCGCCATAGCGATAAGTGCCCTTACGTTGCCACGCGATAAGCGAGCCTAACTTGAATACATTGATTTCTCTGCGCCATTTTCACGTTATTTTCTATGTGCGAAAATGACACAATGTACATAGACACCCGTATTTGTGAGCATAAGTCTGTGCGTCTGCCACGCAACTCGTCGAAACTACACAAGTGGAGATAAACAAACACTCTGATGTAGCACAGAACCACACGTTTGGACCGAGGAGGAAACCGACTGGCTTTATTCTTGCGGTTAGTGAAAAATAATAATAATAATAGTAATAATAATAATAATAATAATAATAATACATTTTATTTATAAGCGCCTTTCAAGACACCCAAGGACACTTTACAACAACAAAAAACACAAAACAATACGGGTTGAGCAGCGGCGGCCAAAACGTGTGTTTTATCAAAAGTAGAAAGTCAGAACCGCAATTTGGATTGGATACAACTTTATTGTCAAATGATGTTAATTTGCATCATGACGTTATTTGTACATCACATGTTCAGGTCAAGATATTCCAAATCATCTCTATTACCATGTACACAGGAGTAAATCTGTCCACTCACGCATGTAAACGGGTTATTATAAATGTTGCAGAAAATTTTGACTGTAATCTGAATATTTACTGCATGAAAATATCATCATTGACCAATATCTACTTTTTGACTCACACTATCCACTGGATCACAAACCGGGCATTGTCAGAAATGTATGACACAAATCTGAGAATTTTCCCACAAGGTCACAGGCCAAAGAGAAATAATAGGCACATGAGTGAGGCCTTCAAAGCACACGATCATAAGTACATCCAGTTCCAGACGGAACAAGCGCAAGATGAATGAGGAGGTAGAGTGACAGACTCAACAGCATTGTCATTTCGTATGTATCAGGCTGATGTGAGAAATTCTGAAGGATTTTTAAGCAACACAACATTCCAGTACACTTCAAACTCGGTGCACTGAGAAATAAACTGATAGGAAACCAATTTGACAGAGAAGTGATGAAGGCCATCAATTACGTTGCGGTTGAGAAACCATCTCTCAACAGAGGAGGGGGATTATGATTCCATCTATCGCCCACATATACGGCTGGCCTTTCATCCATTCCAAAGAGATTTAAGATTTTAACCTCAAAGAAATCAAAACAGCCACTTATGCCTTCAGGTGCCTCCACGTACAGTTACGTTTTTGCACTTTATCTTCGAGGATAAACAATTGGGTTTCCACAACAACATTCAGGCTAGAGCTGTCCTACGTAGCCTGGGTGCACACAAAAATGCGACTAACTTTATGACTGGATGAGCATTGCTTACAACCCCATCCAAAGTGAAACAGTTCAGAAAGTAGCTAAAAATGTGACATTGTCGCTGTTCAAATTTTCTCAGACCACTTACCCTCCTATCCCACTACATGAGTCGGAAACGGGGTTGTAATGCTTTCTCTTTTGAGAAGCGACAACAGGTGTTCTGCCATGGTTTAAGACTGTAACTCTCATAGAAAGAAAACTCTTAGGAACGGTCACCATGTCAACAAAACTCTGGTTCCGGTTCATACTGGTAGTCGCATTCATAATTCGTGCAAAAGGCTTATGGGGGTTAGGAATATGGTGGCTATAGGATGACTTACTCACCTCTATAACACAGCGCCGTAGAGAAGTAAAGTTAATCTCCGGTGTGTCCCCTCTGCCTCATGAGTGCGCCATCCGTCACAACGTGTCCAATTAAGCCACCATATGTGTTTTCAAGACTATGACGCATTGAATACTGTATACCCATTTTGGGGGACAACACAAATTTAGCCAATCTTCATGCATTTCAAACGAGTGGTTCTTATTGGGGGAAAAAAATGGTCTACTTCTGATTTTGGTGTTGTCGTTAACGAAGTTTTTCATGGCAAACTAGGCAGATAGGTTTGTTCGGTGAATAATATCTGCTTCCTATTTTACCTGAAAGACAGTTTTGTCATGTAATTTGCTGACAAGAAGCCAGGACACTGCTCTCTCCCCTTTTTGGGTGGAAAAGGGGCGCTCTTAAACGATGTGGTAAAGACTGTTCTTGCCACTTAAAACTACTCAGCTACAGGAAATATTTTCATTCTAAAAAATTATTCGAGGGCCACCTTGAGGGCAGGCACAGGCCGCATATGGCCCGTGGGCCGCCTTTTGCCCACCTTTGTTCTAACCCATCCAAAAAGTAGGACAGGGGGCCACAATTAAACAAAAACAAAACAAAAAAAAAAAAGAAAAAAGACCTCCAACTCCACAGATGAGTTAATTTTTGACAAGTGATAGCATCACACTACAGCACACAACTGATAGGAATTGAAAGGATTTCACCACTTAAAATCAGATCAAATGAATGAAAATCATTCAGACAAACATGGTAAAGCTGATACAACACTTGCACCGCACGCTAGCCATTGGGGGAATGATCAACAAGTGGTATAAATTTGCATGCTGATGTGTTATAATTATTATTATTCATTCATCCATTCATCTTCCGAACCATTTCATCCTCACTATTATATAATGAATATTGTAAAAGTGTATTTAATTCATGTATCAGGAAAAGAACATATTGCAAAAAAAGATTGAAAGCCCTTATTTCTCACCTTGTTTCATGTAACGGTTCCGTTCAATCATTACATTATTTGTTTGATATTTATATTTTTTAAGATAAGAAAGCCTTTATTTGTCTCACAATGGAGAAATTCCGAATTTACAGCAGCAAAATTATGAAAGGGAGAAAGCAGAAGACAAAAAGTATAGAAATACATTTATATATAAAATATAAATATAAGCATATTAAAAAATGGGTGAGTGTGGGTGAGTCCAGGTTTTCAGAACTTAATTCATTTTTAATAAAGCAAAGTCATTTAATTGTTGTTGAACTTTACTATGCACGCATAGAGTACCTTTAAACATACACGCATTCGTACATATAAAAATATATGAACACGTTTCTGTCAATATATGCGCGACGCATTAACACGTTGTGGATGATAGTTGTCACAATACAAAACATGACCATGCCGCCCGCACACTGCCACGTCACTTACCAGAAACCTCGTTGAGCTCGTGCCCTGGTCAATCGCACCCACGAGCGGATCCATAGCTGTGTTTTCTCTCCTGAAGGCCTTTGAGAGAGAGAAAAAAAACAACACTCGCGCTCACAAGTCTCGTGTTTGTCTTTGAAGCTGAGCGAGTCTACTTTGCATGAGTGGACTGCGAGGAGGCGGGATTTTCGCGGTTGGTAGAAAAGAAGCCCAACCTCTCCAAGCGACGCTCCCATTGGTTAGTCACTACAAGGCGTTGGCCGCATTTCGTCCAATCAGGACTCAGTGGCGGAGTGCAAGCATGTGCTTGTCCAAAGCAAGTGAGAGGAGCGGAAAATATTCTTCCAGTTTGTTTTGCGTTACGATACCCTGAGAGGAAAGATGGCACTTTGTAAATGATGGTGATCTTCCACTCTAAACATAACAACTTTTACCTTCATTATCATTATTTATGCAGCCAAACCTGTTTATTCGTCCAATATTCTTTGTTGTTCAGTCGATGCCCTCATTGTATTCTTTCTACAATGAACTCCACTCAGGAACGGTATAGCTGGAATTGAACCCGGTACCTCTGCACTGTAAAGGCGACGGGCTAACTACTCAACTACGGGGCCGCCCATAAACCTAACACTTAAACACAAAACAAAATAATACAATCACATATGACCAATTACGTTTTTCGCCTGTGCTATATACAGTATTTTCCGCACTAAAAGGTGTGATGTTATGAGTAGAATTACATTAAGAACTACATTACCCAGAAGGCCACGGGAGCAGTAGAGTAAAGAGTGCAAGCTTGAAGTAAAGAGTCCTGAAGTTCTATCCAACACGCCTCGTCTCCTTTATTATATCACGAGAGACAACACAATATACATATTTACATCTTGATGCAGAAAGATGGATATATTCATTTTTTACTGCATTTATGTGTGCTTTAGGTTATTACCTGCTTCTGCTACATCTACTAAAACAACTACTACTTCTGCTGCAAAGTGCTCCAATAAATGTGTCAAAAAAGTACAGAAAGAGTGATTCTTCCATGCTGACCGACGATCCCTATTCAGAGGGCCGTGAAAAACGGAATTAACTGAACAATCTTTGTTTGCCAAGTATGTTGAAAGCATGCAAAGAATTTGTCTCTGGTAATTTGAGGCACTCTAGCATTACTATACTGTAACAAGATGAACATTCCGGACATAACATACAACGGCAGAGAGTTGTTAAGTAATGAAGAATACCATTACTGCAGTCATTCTCAAATAGCAAAGGGCGGTCCCGCATTTGAGGGAAATGTTTCCAATTAATTGAGTTTTTGCAGTACTATAAAGTAGAATAATGTGTAATCGCATATCCTCTACAGTAGGTGGCAGAGGTGCTGTCATTGTCAAGTTGTGCAAAGCAAGTGTTGACGATGTGCACCGAGCGGTGTGACATAATTCCGGTAAAATCTCATTGGATACTGTCATTTTTGGGACTGACGGCCACCCGTCTGATTTGAAGCAGTTTTACATCACAGAATTTAGATCAATTGCAAGCATTTTGGGGTAATTCGCCCCTCTCCCACCCTCTCAGTTGCTGAAACACTGATTCACACCGTTACAACTTCACGGCTCGACTACAGCAATACCATCCTTTACGGTTTACCCAATAAAACCCTCAACAAACTAGCATACTTTCAAAATTCCATTGCCCATCTCCTCACCCACTCCCGCATCAGAAACCACATCACCCATAGTCCTCCAGCACCTACACTGGCTCCCCATCCAACAACGATTCCAGTTTAAAATTCTTCTCATCAACCTCAAGGCCCTTCACGACCTTGCCCCCTCCAACACTGACCTCCTTCACCATGACACCCCCACCGGCAATCTGAGATCTGCCCATGCTAACCTTCTCACCCCTCCCAAACCAAGCACCGGACCTGGGGAGACAGACTATTCTCTATCTCCACCCTCTCCCTCTGGAACTCTCTCCCTCCTCACCTCAGACGCAGTCACAATCTCCCCTCTTTTAAAACGGCACTAAAAACCCACATGTTCAGATCTGCTTTTAAACTGTAACATATAATATTTTGTTTCACATAATCTCTCCATTTTTTTTACAGTCGCACTCATCTTGTTTTTAATATCACAATTGTCAAATTTTTTGATTCCATTACACTTATTTCTTGTTCTTTTTTTTAATTGTCTATAATCATGTAAAGTGCCTTTGAGTACCGTATTTTTTTAAAGCACTATACAAATAAAATGTATAATTATTTCAGAATTATTATTTTTTTCATTGTTCTTTGCATGTGTGTGGTTGCGTGTATTTCTCATGACATTGAAGAAGAGGAGAGAGAGGACAGTGCAGTGAGTTATCACTGCAATGTGCCCAGATGTAAAGGTTCTTTGTGGTGTAACTCTGCTTCAATTTTTTTTCTCTTCCCCAACCAAAAGATGCTCAGCAGCGGAGGAAGTGAGCTGTTTATACTCGCAGGAATACATTTGAAGTAAAAAATAGCCCCAAAGTCTATTTTCTGCATTTTCTGCCTGCTGATGTGATCCATGTGAGCACATTGCAGGCAGTATGTAAAAAATGTAATCAGGAATTTGCCAAATCAATAACCTGTGACACAGCCTTGCCAAAGTCACAACAGCAGCGTGTAGGCTCCATTTCCTCATTAAAACTCAGATGGCTGATGAAAAGAATGTCGAGCAGCTATAGAGGGATTACATGTTAGTCTTGTCAAGTGTTTTGTTTCTGATATTTAAAGTTGAAATGCCTGTTTAAAGAGGACTTATTCAAAGGATCGCCATTTTTTTCGATGAAAAGACAGGCGGCGACTTGTGAAGTTATTCTTTCCTGTAAGTTAGACCCATCCGGCGTGTTGATTGGTTATCTGTTGTTTTAAATTCTTTATTTATTTTTTGGGCTGCATGTCCGCTTGTGCAGTGCCTGTGCGTGACGAAGGTTGGCCTGAAATACGGACGGCAACGATGACAGACTGACAAACCTTACATCAGTCTGACGAATTGCCCATATTCGATGTGCAAAATTGCCAGACCCCCCCAACCCCCCAAAACGATCGTCATCATGTAATTTTGAGTAAATGGCAAGAGGGAAGAAGCTATTGGAATGTCTGCTTGTTTTAGTATGCCTAGTCCAATAGCACCTAAATGAGGGAAGGAGCTGGAAGAGGCGTTGACCAGGATGGTGATGGTCGAGTAGAATTATGGCTGACCTTGTCTTAGTTGTTGCAGTGCGCAGGTCATGAAGAGTGGTTAGGGTATACCAATGATCTCCTTTGCAGTCGGATTTTTTGCACCAAATCAGGGTGCCGGGCCTTTTTTCAGGATGGAGTTGATTTTGGTCTCCCACTTAAGATCCTGTGACACAGTAATGCCAAGGGTGTTGTCGGTCTCAATGTTTCACAGAGGGCAGGTGGACAGAGTGAGAGACAGTTGTAGTGAATGATCCTGAGGTCCACGATCATCTCCATAGTCTTGATCGTGTTCATCTCCAGGGTGCGTTGGCCACCCCAGGACAACAGTCGCTTTCTTGTTGAGGTGCAGACTCATCGTGACTCATGGCCCCAATGTCTGTGGTGTCATTTGCAAATTTCAGAGGTTTGACAGACGGGTGCATTGGGGTGTGATCATTTGTGTAGAGGGAGAAGAATACCGGAGAGAGGAATC
>CAAKHF010009005.1:12647-22926 GCA_901007745.1 Hippocampus kuda
AATAACGCGACACAGGAGAGCTCCCTATCGATAAGTGTTATGAGGCGACCATGAGTAGCGCAGAAGACAGCGGGAGCAAGGGCTCGACGGGGCCCATTTCCAGCTTCACCATCCGATCCATCCTGGGCACGCCGCCGTCCGAGGCGCCCCCAACCCCAACCCCAACCGCGGCCCCGCACCCTCACCCTCACCCGCCGCCACCTTCGCTGCTGCTGCCGCCGCCGCCGCCGCCGACGACGACGCCGCGCTCCGCTAGCAAGGAACTCGCCAAGGGACTAGTGGCGACGCGGAGGAGGACGCTGTCCGTGTCCTCCGAGGAGGAGTGCAGCGGCGGCGAAGACGCGGCGGACTGCTTCTGCTCCGAGCCGGCCCGCCGACACGCGTGCGGACCGCCCCGGCAGCACAACGCCTTCTCGTGCTTAGGTGACTCGACAACACTCGCCGTATGATTTCCACTTCTTAAAATGCTTGAATGCTTGATTATTGTGGTTGCGCGCACACGCGCCAGCGCTTTCTGATATTTTGGCGACACCTGCACGATCCAATTGAGGTTCGATACAACAGCTGCGACGAATGTTTGCATTTTTTTTAAGATACAAATGCTCAGTTTTGATGACACGAATTCGGATATATGTTTAATTCTCACGAGTTATTATTCGACCTTTTTGATCATCTCATCGAGTCGCACGCGGTGACAATTTATCGGGGACACTTGCCCAATCTAATGAGACGCAATGCAAGAGTTGGATCAGAAAATCCGCATTTACAAACCTAAAAACGCTTCGTTTAAATACAATTCATTGAGAAATATTTTATTCCTACGGATAAACGATTGTAGTATTTCTGGTCATTTTGTTTAGCTACATGCTTGGTGACACTTGATCAGGTACACCTTTTCGGTCCGATAAGCACCAACAAGAGCAGGAACAAAAAAATGTGCGTTTACAAACACAATGATGTTCACTTTTGATGCTATTAATATGGTTGCCTTTCATTATTAAGGATGGTCCATTCTGGTATTTTGGTCACCTTATTCAGCTGCATCGTGACACTGTTAGGGACCACTGTAAAATATACAGCTCAATTTCTCATCATTTCATGTGTCGTTTATTACTGCTTTTGCTCACCTTATTTAGGCGCATGGGGGGCTTTGGAGTGTGTGTGTGTGTGTGTGTGTGTGTGTGTGTGTGTGTGTGTGTGTGTGTAGCTTAGCTGCACGAGGACACTAACTGTCCAACTAAGGACTGTCTTTACAAAGATGACACTTAAATGTAACATGTTAATTGTTATAGTTAACTTAAAATCCCCCCCCCACACGTCATTCCACGAATCGAGTAAAGCCACCCAAGTATTAGACTCACCCCTGAATCGCCGTTCCAATGAGTGCTTCTCTTCTTTATTATTATTTTTATTGGCTGACACTGTAATTATTATTCTGAGGCCGATTTAATTTGTTTGTGCTGACTTCAAAATGCGGCAATTATTTTTTTTTTTTGCACGAGCGCACACACACACACACACACACACACACACACACACACACACACACACACACACACACACACACACACACACACACACACACACAGACATATATATATATATATATATATATAAAATTAAATCCAAGTAAAACATGTCAGGCTTTTAATTGCATCGGGCTCTAATTGAATTTTATGGGTGACACTCGCGCAGCCCTTGTTTCATCCTCGGCCTCGTCACAGCGGCGGTGAAAATAATGAGTTGCACTCGCTCGCTCTTATTTCAAATGTAATCGAGGCGGCTAATTGATGGGACGTGTTTGCTGCGTGCGTCGTCAATTGGGCGTTAAATGGCGCGCAGAAGCCGCGTGTGTGAGTGTGTGTGTGTGGGGGGGGGGCTGCGCGCGTGTGTGAGGGCAGATTAATACAGACGGGTTGAGTATTGTTGATTTAAATAAAAAAAGGGGGGGGAAACGTCACCTCGGATTTAGCGCAAGAGCGCACCCTTCACTGGCTTCCTGCAAGTTAAAACAATTCCGTGTTCAAACGCGCGTGTGAAATGACGTTAATGACCCCCTCGTGCGTAAAAGGCGCCGCGATGACACCATTGCACGCTTGATGCTTGCGCAACAATTGTTCATTTAAACCGAAAAAATAAAATAAAGATAAGTCGATTAGGTAGGAGGCTCGTGAACCCGATGGCGTTACCGGTCAGGCTGGTGGATTTGCTGTCATTTTGTTGTCCCGCTGACCACATTTCACTTCTAATGGCTGCATGGCACGAAATTAAAAACTCGAGGTGATAAAGCCTCGCCCCCCACCCCCCCAAATTTTGGAAAGCACTTCATTTGAAGCACTGAGCTGCCTCTTCAGTGAACACTGAAAACTGGAATTCCTGTGCCATCAGATGGCTTTGATTTTTTTTCGTATTATCTGTCAAATATTTGATTTCTATAGGAATTATAGCTCTGAAAAAATAAGCAAGATTTATCAATCAAAAAATAAATAAATCAAGGACTTTGATGACATTCGTGGTCACGTGGAATGCGATTTTCTGAACCGGAATTGTGTTTAAATGCTAAAAAGATTCATTAAAATGCTGTGAAATTAAAATAAGTGTTGAAATGTAGAACGCAAGACTTGGACGACTTGACGTTTGAATTGATCGAAGGGTGGAGAAATGTGGATGGAGCAGCAGTTCGTCGAGAGTACAGCAATCTCGAACTATGTGAAGCACTTTGTGAGTCCTCTGGTGAAAGTGCCACACAAATAAGAGCAAACGCTTTTTGTAGAAAATGTGTTTGAAGGCTGCAAAGCAGAACTAAAATGGCCTGGATTTAATTGGAACGTTCAAGTGTAAATGATAAGAATTGGAATGTTCTCAATAGGTGGTTGAGAAATGTGCAATTCCGGGTTGGGGGGGGGGGGTAATGCAAAAATAATTTGGAAATGTTTTAGAAATTTGAGAATTTTTGAAAATGTGAATAGTTCTCAAGAAAGTTTGAAGTTGGAATGATTTGATTCAATCAAGAAATGTGGAAGCAGGAGTGAAATATGAACAATATGTCTTCGATTTATGAATTTTACTGGGAAGAGGTTGGAAATGTGGGAGGTGGAAAATAGTTTCCAAGATGTTCTGAACGAACTGAAGAGTTTGAGTTCGGAATGATGATTCTATTTTCTTGACTCTCAACATTTAGGCTGTCGACGGAAAACGGCAGCTTCAACCTGGCCTTTACTTGACGCTTCCACAAGGCCATCGCAGTGTTCAAGCAGGACAGGACTGAAACTTGGGAAAGACGAGGAGGAACCTTTTTGTCTAATGCTTATTTGGGGGAGTGGAAAATGTGGAATTCAGAGAAAATATTACATTTTTGGAGCTTGAGGAAAAAAAAAATAAAACACAGAGCCATGACGGATGAGGAGGGACACGAGCGCTTGGCCAGGAACTGTCAGATGCTCTGGGCATTGAACGAAACAAATTTTGCAGGATGTCTTTGGAGACATGCTGGTTGAATCATTTGGGGGACAACTTGTAGTTTGGGTTTGAAAGATATCTTTTGTGACACCAGTCCTGGAACCTTTCTGACACACCTTGTAGTTGCTTACTGAAAGGGGAACTCTAGGCGACAACCTTCTTTGGAATAATTTCTTCTATGTAGACTATCCACTAGTCTAAATATTGCATTTATGGAATAAAAATTAAGCAGAGTAATCTATTCATTCCCATCCATCCCAAGGGGACTTTGCATTGACAAGTGGTGGTCCTCGTGCATTAAAGTATGCTTAAAAAACCCCTAACGTACGCTTGGTGGCCCCATAGGTCCCGCCAAGGGGCTCCTGTCCGCCAACGAGGGTCTGGCGAGGCGGCCGCCCCTCCTGCACGACTACAACAAGGAGGAGGAGCAGGAGCGAGCCCTGCTGTCCCCCTTGTCGGAGGAGCGGCAGTCGGACGGTGCCGACAAGCACCCGCAGGGCTCCTCGGCCAAGAAGAAGACGCGCACCGTGTTCTCCCGCAGCCAGGTGTACCAGCTGGAGTCCACGTTCGACATGAAGCGCTACCTGAGCAGCTCGGAGCGCGCCTGCCTGGCGTCCAGCCTGCAGCTGACCGAAACGCAGGTCAAGACGTGGTTTCAGAACCGCAGGAACAAATGGAAGCGGCAGCTCTCGGCCGAGCTGGAGGCGGCCAACATGGCGCACGCGTCGGCGCAGACTCTCGTGGGCATGCCGCTGGTTTTCCGGGAGAACTCCTTGCTGCGCGTCCCCGTGCCACGTTCCATCGCCTTCCCCACGCCACTCTACTACCCCGGGAGCAACCTGCCCGCCCTGCCTTTATACAACCTGTACAATAAGGTTGACTACTGATACGGACGCACACCTTCTGGTTCCGATAGCCCTGCAGGGGTGTCCAAACTTTTCCCTCCGAGGCCCACTTTGACATTAATTTATTAAACACATGAAAGCCAACCCATCGAGAGATTAGATATTGTTTATATACTGTATTATGGTTGTTTTTGAAAAAAATGCCACATCACAGCTTTCTGTTAAATGTGATGAGACCATTTTTTTGGGGGGGCTTGAACGGATTAATGGCATTTCCATTCATTTCAATGGGGGAGTATGATTTGTGGATGTTTTGAGGCATTTTTAATTCAGAATTTGGAGACATTTTGTTACTGTTTAAGTTGTATTTTATTTTATTTTCTTTTTTGTGCGTGTGTCTTTGCATACCTGGAAAAGCTCGATATAAAACAGTTCATTTGTCAAATAGGCGTTATAGTAGTTGGCCCATTTTGCATTTCTCTCTTTTTTTTTTAAACATTGCAAGTCAAATGCTGTTTTGAATATATGCTGTGTGTTGCTAAAAAAAAAAAAAAAAAAAAAAAAAGAAAATGGATGCAAATGCCCCAGGGCCGCAGTTTGGACACCCCCGCTATAGCTTGTATATTGACTGTATGAGGAGGCATTCATATGCAGTAAATCTCAAGAGAAGGCAACCAAGCTTCCCTGTATGTATTAAATACACCATGTGTATTATGAATTCAAATCCTTTTCTACCGTTTAGTTGAATTTGACCACCCATCCACCACTTTAGCCTTCGCATCACACAAAAATATCATCTATACATTTTTTTTCCCCCCTTATATAATTTTTTAACAAAAAACACAATACTTCCATTTAAGGAACACAAATGTCCTTGTTTTTATTGTCATTTAACGCTCCGGGAATAACCTCATTCAATAAATTTTCTATTCCAGTCCAAATTGGGTGCATTTGTTTTGTATTAAGTGTATTTTCAGACAATTTGAGAAAAAAAAAATGCCTTCCTGGATTTTGCATCCTAATGCCACTTTTCCATTGCAGTTTCACTTTGTCAATTATAAACTGTCAAATCTTGATCGTTTCAAGTCAATACTGCTTTCAAATCAAATCAAATCTATTTAATTCGTAGCGCCCTTTAAAAATGACTGCAGCTGAAAACAAATTGCGACACGTGAATGAAAATCGAACACAAAACGCACGAAAATGTGAGAATGCGTCGGTTGCTAAGGGATAAAACACCACACAAGAAGGCGCAGGAGTCGAGATTCAAACCCAGAACCTCTTGAACGTTTGGCCCATTGTTTAAATGATGTCTACTAGCCACTGGATAGCCTAAAACGTCACATTACTTTTTAAGGCCCTGCATCCACTGCCAAATTATGAAGTCGGTTTTACTTTTGTAACCCACACGCGCACTCAAATGCCTTGCGGTTGATGGGAAGTGATCAAAGTCGCTTCTCTCGGGTGTCACATCATGCACAGTACAAAGGAGCGGCACGCTCACACTTTTGGACCCGCACAAGCTAACGGCCAAATTACACACGTTGCCCAATCAGGACGACAGCCACGCTCTGGTGACCTCACAGTGGACGTCATCGGGTCAAACGGCGAGAGAGCACAAGTGATTTACGGCCAATGGCTGACAAGACGGGAGGAGATGAATTTGTGACACAGGAAGGGAGCTTATGACAAGGAGCAGCGTAGGTTTGCTTGAATGAAGCTGTTTATGAGCTTCCAAAGTGGTCGTTATGTCATCAGGCGTGACGGGGCGGAATCTGCATGAGCCGACGTGACCCGCTTGATTTACGGCCACGCTCACGTGTGTGGAGATGCGATGACAGAATGCAATATTGCCCCATTCGCCCCCACCCCCCTCTCCAAAAAAGATGAATAGGTGGAGGTGCCACATTTTAATAGCGGGTGCCATGAAAATGATTTGAAGTGGTTTAAAGTGCAAAGAGACAGCCGGACGTGGCGCGCCGATGAAGATTTGTCGAGATGACGCGTCGTGCCTTTTTTACATTCAAGCGTATGTCACGCGGGCGTGTAATTCATGATGGGAGTAATGGAAACTGTGGGAGGAAGACAGAGAGCCTGGGCGGCCTCACTCTGGACAAAACATTAGGTACACCTGTGCAAGTTTGCCCTCATCAGGTGCTGGAGCCTATCCCAAATTGCACTTAGATAAAGAATCCTTCATACTTGCATTCAGTCATGTAATACCTGAAATAAATAAATCAAATCCATCATGATAAGCTAAAGTACAAACTCCTCCTCTAATGTTCTGGGATCGCAATTCCATCAGAAACCGAGGACCACATAGGTTAGCAAGTACAGTTAAATTGATGTCAAACAAAACATCAAACCAAGAGTTTCACAGAGTGTATTAAAAACAAATACAACTTAATGCTAACATAGATAGATTAGTTACAATGGGAAGCAACATGGATGTATACGTTCTTTATCCTCTGCTAAGAATGATTAACATTACTGCCATACTGAGAAGCTGAGCGAAGAGCTGAATCTCCAGGGCAGTCTTGCATATCCGTACGTGACTTACACGTCTTCCTGGTGGCCAAGGCAGGCACCCTAGGTGAAGGTCTGAACGGATTAAAGGCAATTCCATTCATTTCAATTGGAAAAGCTGATTTACGATGAGAGTGTGGTCAGAGAACGAATTCCCTCTCAACAGTCAACACTCTACTGTGCCTGTGATTTTACAATTGTGTTCGTGTAGCTTAGTGATAAACTGCAGTGCATTCTGACTTCAATTCATGCACTCGGCCACCGTAGGGGGGGGGGAAAAAACAGGTCATGAACCGAGGACACCCTGTTTTAAATTGCACAATGCATCAACACAAAGTGAATGTACATCCATATAGAAGCATGCACCCAACAAATAAGCAAGAGCAGACCTGAGCCAATCAGTGGAAAGAGCTTCGAAAGCAAACTTAAGCGTTCTAATGCTCCGGCCCCTGAAACTCAATTTAGCGATTTGCAGGAAGACAAGATGGCAGGAAACAAGGCAATTTGCCACGTGTGCAGCGTGCTGCCGAGCCTCCTGAGAGGTCATTATCTCCCCCCCCATCAGCCCCCCCATGAAAAAAAGAAAAGAAAAAAAGAATGCCACGGCGTATTAAGACTTGGCCGCATCAGAACCGAGGGAGACAGCGTCATTAGCAGTAATTAGAAAGATCATTTAACTAAACGAGCAAATAATGTCCAGGATATTGAAGAAGCCTCGTGCACTTCTGCCGACCGCTGCCACAGCCATTACAAAAATTGTAGGTCTTTAATAGAATAATGACATGCTTTATCTTGCGAGAGGGTCTTGGCGAGAGCAAAAACAACTGTTGCCGGGGCTTTCTGTCCTCAGCGTGGTCTCTCTCTTGAGTGCGGCGGCAGAAGGCCTTCCCGATAATCCCCCTATTATCCTTAGAAATACAAAATGGAGAGCCCAAAATTGTATCTCACATCCATTATTGTGTCAAAGGTAATGCTAATGGACTTATCTGGACAGTAATAGCCCTCGCTTCTCTTCAGGTAGCGTCGCCTCTAAATAGTCAGATGCATATTGGACGGGCGAGGGCCCACTTTAAAAATGGGCCGCTCAAGAAATGCTCGCTACTTTAACAATGAGGCCCCCCGGGTGCATTTTTGCCCATTAAACCGCAAATTCAGATTTGGTGTTCAATATTGTTCTCGGAGGGTTTAACGAGGTGATGGGAACGCTTTGCCTATGAGCGCCGTGTGCGGGGGAGAGCTCAGAACTGTTGATATTCTACACGGAACGTCTCAAATCGGACACTTTTTTCTTTTTTTTTTCCCCCGGCAAAGAGAAAGGTTATCCATTTTCCTGTGAGCATTCTTATTTCGTTGTTCACTGAAGTAAGGCGGCCTCCGTGCAAGGGAAATAATTGCCTATATCAGGTGTCAAACTCAAGGCCCGGGGGCCAGATGTGGGCCGCCACATCATTTTAAGTGGCCCGCGAAAGCAAATCACCCCTGGCCTGTATGATCGGCATACAAAGTAAATTATCAGCTTTAAAAGACACAAGCACCTTTTAAAAGTAGCCCTGTTCTCACTTTCACTCGTTTTTTCCAAATGGGGCCAAGCGTGCTCGCTTCTAGCCATTCATTTGTCTTACCTCACCGAATAAATTAAAAAAAAAAAAGTATATAAATCCGTTCATTTTGAAAAAAGATGCATTGGAAGTGCACACGCACGTATTTCTGAGACTCTGCGCAACGTCGGCTAACAACCCAGGCTCGAATTAGCTCAACCTACCTCCTTGAAACCAATTCGCATTCAGACGGGGCTTAAGCGACATCATAAGGTGTTTCCGAAAGGGCACAAAATAGGTGAATGGCGAGCGGCAAAGATGAGGGTATTACTGTGTCTAATAGTTTGCCAAGAGCAATGACATAACCGCATTTGCTCCCCACTGCATGTGCCTGCTCGCTGCCCATTCATGTCACACAGCAGCAAACACAATTTCCCTTCGGCTCCTTAATTCCCAGTTGATATAAAACAGAATGGTGAAGAATCGACTTTTTAAACAATAATCCATAAATAGAGGAGCTGGGATGACAACCCAACCCCCCCCCACCAACCCCGATCCCCACAAAACCTTGTTAGCCCCCCGGCCCCCTTCAAATTCATTTAGGGAGCAAGCAGGTCTCGCGAGTCGGCTGGCTTAATGCATTGCAATCGCCTTTAAGGGCTTGTGTTTTGGACCAGAACATTGATTCAAATCAAACAGGTTTGAATATGTGTGGAGAACGTGAAAAGTGCTCACTGGTATACCATTTCAAACTTAAATTTAAAACATGTTGAGTTTCGATGATGTACAAAAAGTCTCCGTTGAGGTACATTATCATTCGGTAAATATGCTACACACTGCACAACAGTTCATACGCCCCTGGTTCAAAATTCTGCCTTTATGAATTCAGTGGCGCTTCAAAGTTACATGGGAGGACGTATAATTTGGGGAGAAATACGTGCACAAAAGTATTCAATAAACATTAATCGGTGAACCTATTCAGTCTTCATCCAATGTATTCGTTTTTTTAAAAAAATATTTTTTTTCAAAAGCATACTAGACACAAGTGTGCAAACATATTCTCTATCTGAAACATTTTGTTTTTAAATGTGCCAGAAATGTGCGCAAATATTCAATAGCTAGCTGGTGTATTTTATTTTGAAGCCATTTTAACAGGAACATGTCAGGAATGTACACACACACAAAAAAAAATGTATTCCGTAATTGTGCTTTTTTCATTTCTTTTTAAATACATTTTTCAAAAATATTCAATTATTATAATAATCAGAAAGAATACGTGAGTCACTCCAGTTCAGTTGTGTTTAACTTTGAAGTTTAACACCTTGTAAACTGTTTGTTTCTCCGACATGTATTCTCATGTCATTGTTATTCAACGTTTACGTGTTCCACATTTTAACTGAATCCTGATTAGCGTTTTTTTTTTTGTTGTTGTTTTTTTTTTAAATTGCCCGACAGCCAAGAGCAGCATTAATGGTCAAACTGCGCATAATACCACAGTAGCTCACGATAATCTGAAAGAAAAAAAATCAAGGCGACTAATGTGTAATGTTGGTCATGATGGTGGAAATCGGAGACCTAAGTCATGTTTAAGGTTGTACTTGTAAAAAGTTGGTAACTTTCCGTTCCAGTTGGACTTTGTGGTGAGCTTCTTTTAACGCTCGTTCCCTTATCACCAAACAGGCCTTGGTTTTGATTGACAATAAATGTTGGTTTGGATCCAGGATCCATCCCTGAGTGTATTTTCCATCGGCGGGTGTCTCGTGTTTGTCTGTCTGTTCTCCAACCGCAGCCGTGACAGACTTGGCCGAGGGAGGGTTTGATTTCTAAGTGCTGATGTGTCGCAGACAGTTTGGCTCGACAAGGGCCTGTTACATGCCGATTAAAGAGAGGCAAGGAGTGCTCCCGTGGCGG
>CAAKHF010009005.1:27049-40010 GCA_901007745.1 Hippocampus kuda
ACAAGTGAAAATGGCAAACGGCAACCATGTTAGCCACCTCTGAAGCAGATCAGAGCCTGACCAGCACCAATGGGCCTCAACGGCCTCTGGTGTCTAACTGGCTCTTTGACCTTCAACCCCCCTCAGTCCAACCTCCCGGATTAGTATCACTATCAGGTTAGTGCTGGATTGAACTCTCCCGTATTTGGCGCTCTTTTCTTTTATTGTCTTGTCGGGTGCACTAAGTTTATTCTCAATGGAACGCTCGAGGCTCCACAAAGAGTTTGCGAGCGGCATGTACTTTCATGGATACAGGTATTAATTAAGATCGTATTTGCTAGAAGGGAGATTTGCTACGTTAACATACGTGGCGCAGCAACACATACAGAGCACGCAGCGATACTCGCAGGGGTATATTCTCTCTGATCAATGGCAACAACAGATATTACAATCTTACCACCTGTAGGTGAATGGCCATGTTATGATGTCACTTAAGACTTGTATGAGATCATCGGCGCGCCATCCCATTTATTGAAAGGAAATCACGAGCTCATTCGCTTTGACCCACATGCTAGCAAGGCGCTAGCACAGAAAACCCAGACGAAAAAAAAAAAAAAAAAGACACGAGGCAAAGAACACACCAATGACTATTTTAAGAAGGCCATAAAATATACACACGCATACGTTGGCATCGTCAGCGCAAGGGTAACATGAAGCCGCTCACTTAAAACGCGGCCGCCGCTGGGAGCTCTGGCTACCGAGCAACAATGGCGAGTGGTTACGGCTGCGTTTGTTTCCTAAAGTACGGTATCGGTGGCACATGAGCCACGCCCGAACAGCGCCCTGCTGTTTTGAAGCCATGCATACTTTTTTTTTTTGTCACGGCTATTCAAAGGGAATTACCAATAACGCAGCTCGTAAAAAAGAAAAGGCGCTTGAAATCGATACGCATGAGGCGGGGGGGGGGGGGGGGGGGGGGGGGGGGGGGGGGGGGGGGGGGGTTCAGGTTGTCATCTTGCTACAGTTTAATCTGGCCTGTAGCTACGAGGACAAGTAAGGTGACACTCAAAAGATTCACTGCATTAGTTCTGCTTAGCTAACCGTGAATGCTAATTGCAGGAAGAACAAACTCTCCTTTCCACTCCACCCCCTCCCCCCTCCTTTTCCGTCTCTTGGTTGGTGGGCGGACGAGCACGGGGCGGATGACAGGTTTGCTCCGAGCTAATATAACAAAGAGTGCTGTTTTGGGAGTTGCAATGGGTCAGACCTCAAATGAAATTGTCCCCTCCTCAAAAGGGACCTTTTCAGTGAAAAACAACTTTTTTAAAAGCTCTCACAGAAAGAGTTGGGTCTCCGGAGTTCTGTGGTCTGACGAGACCAAGAGGGTACCATGAATGCCAGCAAGTACTGTAACGTTAGAAGCATAGCATGATCCCCTCCTTTTGGAAACTGGATCGCAGAGCTGTTGCTGACTTTTTAGACATTCCATGGCGATGAGTTGAGTGGCTCAAAGGAGTTGACTAAATCGCCATCGTGTAAATACTTCCTCTCCGATGTGGTGTTGATCCCAGGGAATCATTCGCGGTTCTCTCAAGTGTCGAGTCCTATCAGTTACAAACAGGTACAAAATGGCCCAAGTGCTCCCGATTGATCCGCTAAAGACTGTCCCTGCAGCGCTGCCCCTTCTCTTTCGCACCCCCTTCCAAGTGTGGAGGTCGCTGTCTTGGCACACAGAAGCTACAGGAAACGCCACTCTCCAGATCAATAGGCCTCCCTATCGATGGCAAATTATTCACGTGCGATACCAAGAGCCAATAGTGATGCCACGTAGCCCTACCGGAGCACCTGCACAATCCAGTGAGATGAATACACGAGCTATAGGGTATTTTTTATTTTTTTAATGAACTCATTCACTCCCAAAGACGTTTTTAAACGTCTTTTCAGACTTTGTCCAGAATTGGCTGGTACTGAATGAGTTAATCGGTTTCGACAGGAGCGGCCCGGTGGTCGAGTGGTTAGCGCATCGACCTCACAGTGCAGAGGTACCGGGTTCAATTCCAGCTCCGGCCTCCCTGTGTGGATTTTGCATGTTCTCCCCCGTGCCTGCGTGGGTTTTCTCCGGGTACTCCGGTTTCCTCCCGCATTCCAAAAACATGCAAGGCAGGCTGATTGAACACACTAAATTGTCCCTAGGTGTGAGTGTGGATGGTTGTTCGTCTCTGTGTGCCCTGCGATTGTCTGGCAAGCAGTTCAGGGTGTCCCCCGCCTACTGCCCGAAGACAGATAGGATGGTTCCAGCATGCCCCCGTGACCCTTGTTTCTACTGCACGGTCACCGTAATGACCTGGCAAGTGCAGTAGAAAAGCCACAGCCGTACGGAATAAGGATTTCTTGTGTGAATGAACTCAGAATCAAGCTTGGTGACCGAACGAATTAAACGTGTAAGTCAAGGCGCGACTGCATTTGTAGACGTAAACAACGGCGACGTGCCGCAGCTTCGAATCGAGCGTGAGGGCCTCGTCGGCGTCCCCTCTCTGGCGTTCCTGTTTGCGTCACCCTGTCTCCTTGTTGAACCGCAGCTACTTCACGTCCAATCCGAATCGACAAGATTGCCGTATAATAAAGGACCCGCAGTCCTCGGCGAGCCGAATGTTGAGATTCGTATAACTCGGCGCGGGAGAAAAGAGCGGCGGGGAGCAGAGGCAGCCGGGAGGAGAGTTTTCTCCATGATTGCGGAGGGGGTTTAAGGTTACCGACTAATTTCGCGGTTGTTACCTGCCGAGAGGACGACATCCGGTTCCCCCCCACCCCCCCATCTCCCACCACCCGCCCCCTCTCACTGTTTTCCAACAGGGAACAGTACAAGCTGTTATACTGTAGTGATCATCAGCTCTTCCCTGACGAGTGATTACCAGTAATTACCCGTTTCCCCCCCCACCCCCTCTCTCGCTGCCTCACCCCTCTTTCTCCCACCAGCTATTAGCCTAACTGGCTGTTGTGAAGCAAAGAGGAGGTGCGCCGAGAACAAGGCAGGCTTTTATGGACTCCCCTACCAGCGCCACTCCATTTGGAAATTATCAGGTCCGCCTCTTTGCTTTTTGAAGTTGGCGTAAGCGCACCCTCCCTCTCTGCGAGATGCACCGCGTACTTACGGGGTCACGGGGCTGATCAAGAGGTCCTAAAGATAGTCTTCTCGCCGACACTGTGTGCAAATAATACGTATCACTCCGCCAAAGTTGGGCATTCATTGACTTTAATGCGCAATTCCATTTGCACTGACGGGGGGAAGCGAGGCCACAATTGAAAGCCGCATTCACAGTAAACCTGCGGATTAGCCACTGGTTGTTTTATTACAACTCTGTTGGCTTGTCCACCATCAATCACCAATGGCTCATTCACAAAGGTGTGTGTGTTTTTTTTTTCGACAAACATTTGACTACACAGTGGTACCCTTACTTACGAAATTAATTGGTTCTGGAAGAAATGTCTTAATTAGAAAATTTTGAAAATAGAGACATGCTTTCCATGTAAATGCCTCAATCCGTTCTAAGCCCCCCCCAAAATTCGGTCATAAATGTTTTCTAAAGTGCAAAAATGCATCAAAATATGTAACAAATGCATGTTACAATGCGATTATTGCACAATAAATGAGAGTTTTGGATCGATCAGGTAAAAAAAACAAAGAATAAAGAATAAAAATGGTCATTTCACTTTTAACTGCATCCTCATCGTTTCTTTGCCCTCTTTAGTTCATGTTCTCTCTCAGAAGTGGTTATTGCCTGGCGTTTTCTAAAGAACTAATCCAAGGACGTTTGCTTTTGTCGGCTTTTAACAATCCTTTGACAACTATTGGAACACTTCATGGCCCGAGGGGTGAATGACGAGGATGCTGCATAGACACATATCTATCTATAGACACATTGGGCAGAGGTCCCTTTTAGCCAATGGGATGCCAGGATGATGCTCGGTAATAGCCAATGGCAGAGCAGCTATAAGTATGTTGCGTTCAGGAAACTCGGAGCTGCGAGTAGCTGCCCACATTGTATTTTTACCTTTCGTATCTCAAAATTTCTTTGGTAACAAGAGGCAACATTTTCCCGTTGAGGCGCTTCATAACTTGAAAATTTCGTATGAAGAGACTTTCGTAAGTAGAGGTACCACTGTAGTTCCACAGTTTTGTGCTGTTTAAAGGTCTTGAAGACATCGATATTGACCATCGGCACGCTGTGGATTAGATATCAATTCTAGGAAATCATCAATCACCTTTTCAAATTGTCAGCGCTTTCGTTGTCGTTTCGAGTGTCAGTGGGTGATTTTCAGCGTGTTCGCTCGTATTGCTTGTATGTCACCAATCGACGTATTTTCATGACATGAAGCTCACATTGGTGACAATTTTTGATGTGTGTATTCACGCTGCATTAGCAAATCCCAAATCCGAGAATTTCAGATTTGTATGCAGCTTCTGAAGATTTTTTTTTTCTTTTATTTGCGCCGCCATGACGTAAATGCAAATTGCGCCACTTGAGATTAAAAACAAATGACGACAACAACAAAAAAAATCTGAATTGTGACACTTGAACCACGCAGCGTAAATCCAGCCTGAGCAAAGTTTAAACAGTCGGCGAGCTGGAACGTCTTAAAGTGATGCAGTTGGACATTTGTGTAATCCGCCAAGTGTTCGCTCAACGTGTCAGAAGCAAACAAAGTCGTCTAAAAAAACACCTTCAACATGCAATTTGTTAATATTATTCTTCTTATTATTAACGACCATCGCCTCCGGTCGTCTGCGGCATTTATTCCAACGCGGCAGGGACGAATGGGACCGCGTGCGCGCAACACACGCAGGCACGAGGCCATCGCTCAGTGTGCGCGACGGTGTGCGACATTGAGATTTTATTGATCGCGTCACTCGCCGATAATATGATGCACGTCACAGCTGACAACATTGCAAGAGGAGGCGCGATGTGGGCCTAATGAAAGTGTTTAGGGGCGAGATGGATGTTGTTTTCTACTACATTAACCTTGCAAATGGCTGGCGGCCACACACATGCGCATGCACGCACACACACCAACTTGTCTGACATTAAGACAAAAATCCCTCCAACCATTAAAAATACTCACGCAGGAAAGGCGGAATTTGAAATATGAAAGGCAAAAATGGAATGAAAATCTTCTTAGCGTCACAACAGCGCTTGTGGCAAAACATGAGGTCATTTAAAAAGTGTCCGCCGCAGCCGCCTGCCGGTGCCCATGACAGATGAGGCCGGGAATATGTCAGGGACTGGTGGCGCGGGGGCAGGGGTGGTGGTGGTGGAGTGGGGGGGCTTCTCTTGACGGAGTTAAACCCCTCCAAAATGAGTAATCCTACATAATAATATCCTCATGTGTCTTGATAAGAGCAAAGCCGGAACAAGCGGGCGGCCTATGAACGCGAGAATGGATATTGAAGGCCCCCCCTGCTCAAAATATGCCGGCCGAACCTCTAATTTGCCAGCTATATCTTCTTTAACGACGCCATTACTGACGGCTATCGCGGCAGCAAGCCGTGCAAAAAAAGTGTTGAGCATGCCCGCCCTGCAGTCGAGGTGACCCGGGTTCGAATCTAGGCTTGACAAAATAAACGGCAAAAGACCATCCTTGAAGATGGATTGTTTGCATTTCCGTCATTTATGACGGAGGGGGGAAACGGGCGACGCGGTTGCTAAACATGCATGTGAGTTTGTAGAAGACGAAACTCTCCACAGGTGTGAATGTGAGCGTGAATGCTTGTTTGTCTGCAGGTGACTTGCGATTAACTCATTCAGTACCAGCCAATTCTAGACCAAGTCTGAAAAGACGTTTAAAAACGTCTTTGGGAGTGAATGAGTTACCTGGCGACCAGTCCAGGGTGTAGCCCACCTATTTTTTCGGGTAAAAGGAACCCAACCTGCTCAAAATTCACAGCTAACAAAATCCACAGAAAACAAGCCAGCATTTTTTTTTTTTTTTTGTGGAACTTCAAACGTGAGTATAAAAATGGTCATCCTTCGCATGAATCAGTACCAAAGAAATAGCTCACGATTCCCGAAAAGGTGGTGACCCCTGGTCAACAGTCCAGGGTGTATACTGCTTCTTGCCCAGGATTGGCTCCAGCTCAGGAAATGCTCTCCGTGTACATCAACTGTCTTGCTATTGTTTTAACTGAGAAGTAATTAAAGCTTTTGAGTCAATAGTGAGGAAGGGAGGGTGGGGGGCGGCATGGCTAAAGAGTTCCGTTTGCGAGGTGTTTACGGGTCCCCGGAGTCGTGGCTTTTGGTGAGAGGAGGCGCGATGGCGGCCATCCATCCCGAGTCAATGACCTGACAGAGCGCGCGCTCAATTATTGATAAGACAAAAGAGCTTTGGCGTTGTCTGCTATGACGCCGGCCGCATTAACTTAAGCGCGTTTTAATCCCGATGGCAACATGCTCCGTGTCTTCCGTCTTTGTGCGGATGTCACTCCCCCTTTTCACGAAGCCTAATCAAAAGGCGGAGATAAATGTTGAGTGGAGAGGTCTCGCCCCCGCCACCCCAATGCCTGAAAGGGAACCACAAAAGGCGGCCGAGAAGTGAGCCCCAGCAGACTCAAAGAAAAAGACGGAGGGGGGGAAAAAAAAAGAGAAAAGAAAGGGAAAACGGTGGCTCTTCTTTGGGCCTTGACGCTAATGCGTCTGTAAGGGAGAAAGAGAACGAGAGAACGACAGAGAGAGAGAGAGAGAGAGAGACAGAGAGAGAGAGAGGAGAGGGAGGAATGGCAGGAAAGGATGGCGAGAGAAAAGGAACTGGTGCTCGAGAGGACAAAGAGCTCCAAGGTGTGCACTCGGCATCCGGTAATTGGCAAAAGAAGCTTCATTTCTTGCCGTGATTTCCTGTCTTTTTTACCGTGCCTGACAATCCCCGGCGCTTTTAATAGGCAGGCGAGGGAGAGGCTATTCTCCGCCGCCGCCGCCGCCCCCGCCGACACCAACCTGTCTGGCTGCACCCGCCCCTTCCCGGCTCCTTGCCAAATGGGGGAAAGCATTAACCATGTTCCCTTCCGCCATTCTCTCCTTGAATACCTCAAAGCCCTTTAGCTTTAATCATTTCAGGATCAGACTCAGTCTAAATAAGCCAAGCCATTTTCTGCACTCAATTACTCCCTTAACAGCATCAAAAAGAGAAAGGATTCAGGTACAGAGAGGGTGAGAGGGAGAACATTGTGAAGCGTCTTCAGCCGCTCGCCGCCGCCCCCCCCCACCCCCCTCGCCGCAGCCCACCAAATGCTTTGAATGCTTCCCAAAGGATTCTTTTTCTAATGAAAAACCAGTAATAAGAGATAGTTCCCACTATAACAAAATGTTTACGGCCTGCTCGCCGACGAGCTCTTCACTCTTGCCGCATAAATCGTTGAAGAGGGTGAATAAAGAAGACGGGGGTGTGGGGGGGGGGCGATTCCACCCAATCCTGCTTTCATCAGGCAAGAAAAATATATCAGAAGGTGCTTCACTGCAAAAGGTATTTTAATAATACATTACTTTTGTCATAACTACTCTTAACCTTTCCATGCATACAATGCGTTCGGGATGAATAAAGCGCCCGATGCTTGGCGCTGGCGTAATGAGACGACCAAGTCTTATTTACTGCCGCCTGCTTGGGATAAAGGGGATTTCACACTGTGCTCTTTGTGTCGTGCTGGACGCCCTCCCTTTTTAAGCCATTAAGTACAGTGAGATTTAGAAAAATAAATAAGTAAAATTCAGAATTGTAGAGTTTCAGTTCGGGACCGTTAGCTTGACATTGCTACAACTCAGATGAAGTCGTGAGTGACAAATGTAATTACGTATGCGGTGGCATACATTCGGGCTGGTTGGAAAAATGGTGATATCATTTTTAGGTCGGTTTACCGGCACAAAATCAATACAAAGTGCTTGCTAAAATTCCGTTTTTTGTGGGGGGGTTTTTAGTCGGTTTAGATTGTCTGCCATCCCGGTCATGGCAATCGGCAAAGGTTGAATCAAGGGAAGTGCACTCTTCTCCTTTGCTGAAATGTTAAAAAAAAATCACTCAAGTAATTACGCCCATAGGCAAACGATATGACTAATATGACTATATGAGTAACTGCCATGGAAATAGACTTTAAATAGTCTTCAAGTTGGAAAAAAAAATTAAAAGACTTCAAAATTCCAACAACACACCCAAACGGAGGGATTGCTTTTAACTCATTTTGCAAATCGTTAGCCTATAGCACAGGTGTCAAAGTCAAGGCAAGGGGGTCAGATCTGGCCCGCCACTTCATTTGATGTGGCCCGCGAAAGAAAATCAAGCACGTCAAGTTCCATGACGCTTGCTAAAGTCTGAACCTAAATTTCAAATTGTCATATGTAATCCACAATAACAGTCATTATTCTTGACTTCTGATTCTAAAACTAGTTATTCATTGATTTGTTGTGCGCTGTGTTTGTAATATGTGAGGGGGATTAAACATTTATAGGGTTTCCCAAAATTCATAACGGCCCTCCAAGGCAAACGGTAACTACAATGTGGCCCGCGACAAAAATGGGTTTGACACCCCTGGCCGATAGCGTAATGTTGTCATTTTCTTCTTACTGTCACAATATTCTCTCTGCTGAAATGTCATGATGCCGCTCAAATGTTTTACGAAGTGTCACTAAGCCAAAAGTGACAAACGCACACATTTAAGTACATGCGTGCCTTTGAGAGGTGTGGCTTAATGAGTGATTCAGGAGCCTGGAGTTAATCACTTTGGCACTTTCCAATGCAGTAAGTCCATTTTAGCATCTCCTCCATGCTCCTTGTCAGTGTTTTCATTTTGTATTCATGTGTTTGACTGTTTCTCCTGGTCAACAAAAAAAACACTTTTTGCACGCCAGCTACAAAAGTGTAGCGGTGATGGCAGAGAGGAACAACGGGATGACAGAATCAAAAAAAAGGAACTTTCTGTGACATCGGAAAGCAACGCACTCGTCCCACTGCTCAGTGCGATGGCGGCTAACTCGACAATAACAATCCCGATCCCATGACGTAGCTCTGCATTCGTTTTTAAAAGTGTCCAAACTGGCCATTAGTCCAAACATCAAATATCATGCGATGGGCCAGAATGAGGGCACCGCTTGAGGCTACTTCATAAAATATATGCAGGAAGTGCATCTAAACAGGCTTGCTCTTTTTTTTCTCCCCCCCCCCCCCGGCCCCCTCCTTCCCTAAATAGCACTCAATCCATAAGCATGAGCTTTGGGCTTGATAAAAAGCTGCCCTGTTTTTCCACGGTTGCCCAAATTGCCCGCGCTGTTCTAAACGGCCGCCAGTAGATACAAATCAAGTCTGAAATGTGTGAACACCAACAGAGGTCAATAAAGCACATCCACAGTAATATAATGTGATTGATTTCCCTCCGCGGCGCTGTCCGTCCGCGTTGGACCGCGCGCTGGTGATTACACAAAAACTGCTGATGGTTAATCATAATGGCTCAGGGCGAGCACTTTATTTGGGCGAGCTCGTCCCCCCCCTCTCTTAGCCGGCCGCTGATGGTCAGACGGGTCAACGTGACACGCATGATGAAAGGCGTAAAGGGGCGAGATGGGAAGAGGGTTATCCTGGCACTCCGGTCGTTTCGCGATTTGTATCGGCGGAGGGACAATGCGTGCCCGGTGGTGTAGGGTCCTCAACACAGACATAATACCTTTACCATGTCAGTAAACAAGCAGATACAGTGGACGCTTCTCCAGTATGTGTGGGCGAGCAGGTGCTCTGTTTGGGGAGACGCTTGTGTCTCGGTGTCGTCCAACAGAATCGGACCCCAGACATGTCCTTCCTTCCAAGTTTTGCATTTGCAGTAAACCGACCTCTTCTCAGGATATCAATAAAAACGCCATTTCACTTGAGTTATCAATCACCACATTGTTGAAGTTGCTTTTACAACTTGCTATCATACACCGCCGAGCACCAATATCAAAACACCCCCCAAATGCATGTTCCACTGCTAATTTCATTTGATTAAAAAAAAAAAAAAAAGTGCTTATTTATCAGCAGTCATTGATTAAAATGACAACCTCAATTTAGTATGTCACAAAAGCTACTGACAATGGTGAGTTGTGTTCCCATCCGATATTGATACTGGATATCGTTTCGATATCAGCCCCCCCCCCAAAAATAGTTTGGATTTATATCAGTCTACATCTAAATATCTGCGGTATTAGCACACATATAGAAGTAGTACCATTCCAGAATCCGCTGCCGCTCTTCTACCCAGCAATGTGAATGTAAAAAAAATGTGATTCTGAATGTATTTTTAAATTAGTTTTATTCAAGTGCCGTAACCCAAATGTTTGCAATAAATGGGTCATATTCTCTCTTACTGTTGTTGATTATTCTCCTTGTTTGAAGACTATCACTTGATCGAGTCTCTTCTAACTTTTCATATTCAAAAATAAATAAAAGCAGCTATCATTTCTGCTGATATCGTATCAGATCGATATCGAACAGTACTCTGGGCCGCGGTATCGGTGGTGTATCGTAGGGGAAAAAAGTTGTATGAACTGTGGTGACATCGTCTTCCCAAACTCCCGAATAAATAACTAAATGAATAAATAAACTAAAACTATACACTTTCAGTCTTGAGCCGCTGCATATTCAAAGTATGATATCATCAAACTGTTTAAGTGGTCATCAAATGCTAGCAAGTATTATTTTCCAATTTAAAAAAAAAAGAAGCACATTCTCAACAAGACGCATGAAGCCAGGATGTATAAACTCCAAAGTGGACAAAAGGAAGGCATGCCTTCTTTGAAGCTTCGAAAAGACTAATCATTAAAAACAACAACAACAAAAAAACAAAACCAAAAAAACAAAAGAAAAGGTCTGTGTCTGCCAAGCACCTTTTTAACAACCGAGTCCAAGTGATAGCTGGGGTCTTTGCTAAAGATGATCATTTGCAGCACAGGAACAAAGCCGGCAGCTATCCGGGGTGTTAATTAAACCTACAAGCCTTTTATTAATACATTTAAACACCCACTTTATGCGCCCTGCGTTTTAGCACATATATTTCACCATTCCCTTGTTATGCCTTTGAAAGAAGGACAAAAACAAACAAAAAAAAAAAACAAAGCCAAGTGAGTGTTTGCTGAAAAGAAGGCGAGCGTTGACTTTTAATGGGCAAACCTCGCTAATGGAACGAGACTAATTAGCGCAAGGGCTGACGAGGCCGCACAAAGGGAGCGGATCAATATGGCGCGCAAGTGGGTTGCCGCTCGCTCAAAAGACGACGGGCGCTGACATTTGCTCGGAACGCGGCGTATTGCAGCGGTGCGAAGGTGTTTCGGTGGGGGGGGGCCGAGACGATTCAAGATTTCAAAAATATACGGCAACCGTTGAGTCAGAAAGAACCTTGAAGGTCGGTTTTGGATTTCTTTTGTTCAGACAGATTTCTCTTACCTTGCTGACAGTTTGGTCTGCCACTCCAGCTTTCGTCAGATGAGGAAACCTTCAAAATAAAGTTCCCCAACCCAACCCGGTAAACCCGAAAGATATATGAACGTCACAATATGAAATCCGGTGAAACTAAACGAACCATCAAGACTTCTTAATTAGATTATATTACTTCTTTCAAAATTGGCCCAAAAGATAAAATTAAAAAATTGAAAATAAGCCCCATTTTGCCAGTTTTGAAATTACTCCTCACGCTCTTAAAATAATTGCCAAAATCGTATTTGGACAAAAATTAGGATGTGTGCCACCTCTGCTAAAATCAGCAACATCCTTAGTTCAATTGATGCTCCCTTGAAATGCAATTATCAATACATATAACATCATCAGTATTTGGTTCAGTTTTTGTTTTTTGTGTTTTTTACAACAACAAAAAAAGTATATCTTCGGCCATTATTTGAGAAGGTGACAAATTTTTCACATTTCAACATAAGACAAAGAAAATAAGTTCTTTTATTCATTATGGATATATTTTTTTTATTCATTTGACGATGAATTGGTTATCGGATTTTTATTCTGCCAAATATTGGATTCGGCCTCGGACTCAAAAAAATCCAGAAGGGACATGCCCTATTCTCCATTGCGGAGCGTTTTGGTTTTTTTCCCCCCGCGATAAGCCGGGATCTGCTCTTCTTGTAGTTGTCGCACTAGTTCAAGTAGTGTAACTCGTGTGTCCCTTAAAACCAGTGCCCCCGCCCACCACCCCCAACTGGATGTAGGCCCTACATTTTAAGATCACCGATAAGAGCACAGACACTTGTTGTTCAAGTCTATTAGATTGCAATCTGAGTTAGCGTTTGCAAAGTGGGATTCTTGCTAGGTGTGTTCAAGGTAACTCCTGTCCAAATAGACAAGTGGACATTGAAACTCAAACATCTGAACAGGTAACAAGACCCTCTGCTGCATTTTTTTTTTCAGGGAGGAAATTTGGAAACAGCGCGGCACACGTTTTTTAGGGGGGGGGGCAATATCCTGCTCCTCCTCCACCTTCCTTCCTCCTCCCCGGAGAGAGAGCCATTGATCTGCCGTCCAACGAACACTGTGTCTCCAGTGTCAGGATAATTCCCGGCGGGGTTGGTTTTCCCTCGTTACCTTGTATTTGGCGGAGCTCTGTTCCTGCTGCCTTCGACTAACTCTCCCCGCCTTGACTTCCCAGTGGCATCGGGCACCGGCCGATGAACAACGAGTTCTTTGTCCCCTCGCTGGAGGCCGGAAGTACCGGTGAGGACGGTGGAGGTGAAGCCGAAAGTCACATCGTCCATCTCCCCGGCAGATACAAGATGCGTACCTGCCGAAATGAAGACAAAAAAAAAAAAAAAAATCAAAGTGTGAGATCATAGCAAGTAACGCAGCAGGCCACACAAAAACAAAGTGTGAAAAATATTCATTCATTCATTTTCCGAACCGCTTGATCCTCACTAGGGTCGCGGTGGGTGCTGGAGCCTATCCCAGCCGTCTTCGGGCAGTAGGCGGGGGACACCCC